>JAQZBX010005655.1:0-28431 GCA_029593785.1 Cabassous unicinctus
GCTATTTCAGCTTCCAAAAGAAGTCTAAACCAAAATACAAGGGAAATGGAAGGCGGAAAGGAAAGGGAGGCGAGGCTAGGGGAGGCGAGGGGAGGGGACAGGAGGGCAGGAGAGGGTCAGGGAGTAGGGGGATGGGGAAGGAGATACAAAGATGAAACAAAATAATGTTAGGAGGGTGTGAGTCAAAGGATGGGATGAATGAAAAGGAGCCGCATTAGCAATGTAATTTTTATTGCTTGTATTTACCCTCCTGAAATACCTCTCAGCTGTCTGGTATCATGGTTTTTTCCCGTTATCCTGCAAAGTAATATAATACATATTGTCCAGGAACAAGTCTTGAGCAGAGTGTTTTAGAACCAACTTAATATTCCACTTCACAAATTGCTAAAATACTAAACATAGACTTAAGCATTTTTGTGTATTAGAATTAATTGAATTGAATATATTATCTATAAATATATTGTCAATGACAATGCATTTCTTTGGTGGAAAATGTTGGATTTATAATAAGTAAAAAGCTGTAGCTAAAAGGCATCTAAAAGTTACAGAATCCTAAAGACAATTCACAGGTGTCACCCAGGACCACAGCAAATGTGATGGCGAGTCCCCAGGGCATTTTCACGTTCATTTTCTAAACTCCAGGTGGAAACAGCCGCTGCTAGGAATAGACATGCTGTCTGAGTGCAAATCACCTCTAGGGCGTCAACGGGCTCTTTCCGAGCAGCTGAACTCAGTGCATTTTCCACATAGATTTCATATTTTACAAACGAAGAACAAAAATCTCTCCAATTTGGACCTGCAAGTTTTGTAACTGTGATGTTTCCTTAAATACCTGTTAAACTATTCACTATGAACTTTGAAATGGAAAGGCAGTTCAGGAGAAGATTCCTGTGTTCAGTTGTAAGGAACACAACTCTGAAACTGAAAATGCCTGGGTTCTAGTGCTCTTTAACCGCTTATGATGGACCTCTACGGGCTCATTCCCTCAACTCTATGCCCACTTGCCCTTCTTTTAAAAGGGTGGGGTGGAGATGGGTGGGGAGGGCCTCATACCTGCTCTGAAACCATATCCAGCATCTATCAAAGAATATCAATGATGTGAAATTAGAACAAATCTCATGATACCCATTCCCTTGTTTAAGCTTCTTCCAAAATTCTCCTGAATTCCAAGATGAAATACAAACTACTAATGTCCAGCCTATAGTTTCAGACTCATCTCTCACTATTCAAAATGTGAAGTCCTAAAAATATTCCTGCTATCTGGGTTTCCATACTTGTGTTTAGGGAATGACATTCATCTTCTCTTCTGCTAATTCCTATTTGGTGTTGGGATCAATTCACGATTCACCTCTTTTGAGAAGCCTTCTCTGATCACCAGCTGTGTTCCTCTTAGGTACTCCCACAGTCCAGTATGCACCCCTCGATGCCACCTTACCTTTCCCTAATAATTGAACTGATCTCATTTGAAGTCAGGAGGGCTAAGGTAGCTTATTCATTTCTGTATCACTGGTGCCTTGTAGAGTCCCTGACACATAGTAGGCATTCAACAAATATCCTGTGAATGAATGAATGGAGAAAAGTGAAGTCAGATCTATTCCCTCCATGACATTTATATTTAATCATATGAAAATTAAGAATTTAATTTCCTCAAAGTGTACTAATACTCGCAGTTACTCATATCTTTCTGTGTGATGATAGTACCTTGGGCATGACATTAATTTATCTTGGTTTTGCTCAATTGTGACATGTTATGAAAAAGAAAAAGAAAATTAAGGGACAAAGCACTTCTAACAGAAACCTATCGATGAATATAAATAACAGTATTTTTAAAGAAAATAAGGTTTTATCAAATGCCTGAAATTTCTTAGCATCAAATTTCTCCCACATTCAGATTAGGAAGCATGAATAACAACAAAAATGGAAAGAGGATGGTGAACAAATAAGCAAAGGACCAAGGCAAGGAAATGAGTCCAGCGTGCTACCAACACACTGCAGGTAATAACACTATTGTAATTTATTTTTCTCAAGCTTTAAAACTGTTAGCATAATTTATGTTTTTCAAACAATAGTATCCAAGTATAAATCCTGGTGGAAAATATATTATTTTTAATTCAGATGATGAAAAAGTCATGTTTATGGATATATAAAATTAAGAACCTGCTCCTGCTAAAAAGGGATCATAAATGAGGTATGCAAATAGATCTCTCATTTGCTTTTGGAATATTCATAAAAAGCAAGTTATTCATCTAAGGAAAATATAGTCACCATAAAGCATATCAACTACATCTTCAATCTTCTTTACATTTTATAAAGATACAGCATGTAGTGGTGTTAGGGAATGCCAATGTGAAATATTTGGGTGATTTATGTTGTTTGGTTCATATTATTTTCCATAAACAAAAAATGTCTCAATTGCAACTGAAAATCTTTATCTAATAGGTGTTATCTACTAACAGTAACAGGTCCTACATGCTGAAGTATCATAAGATTAAACATTTATGATTTGTTCACATTTTATTTAGTTGTCTTTTATGTGACCAAACACATGCAATCTTGAAATCTTGTCTCAGGGCCACAGAATACACAACGTGAGGCTTCAGTGGAGAGAAAGCCACTTATTTATCCTCCCCGTTGCCTTTTTGAAGAGAAAGAAAAGATGCCCATTTTCAAGAGCCACCACTTCCCAAACTGGTCATCAAGGGTCCCACCAGTCTTCTATGTGACATGGCCCTTTGGCACTTTGGGAAAGAATTCCCGCAAGGTTGATGGTTGAGTGTTAGTTAATGGTGTTTTAGTTCCTAGGTCAAGGGCTGGTACCTCTCCTTCTGGGTAGTCAGCTGTGCAGTGCTGGGGCAAAGTTGCCTTCTTTATGCGGAGTAGGAGATCAACAGGCATAAGCTCTAGAGGCAGATGTGAGGGATTTTCAGTCTATTCACGTGAGAGTTAGTTGATTCTGGCAAAGACTCTTATCTGTTCCAACTGGGCATCTAGACATTTGGACCCCTTGTAGTGGGCACACTCATCTGCTATTCTTGGATGTGTGGGGATGAAGAGACCAAGCTTCCAGCAAAAGCGCTTTGGATGAGATCCAAGGCTATGTGAACCCTGCTCTGTGTGAGCAGGCATCCTGCTTGACATGTCACCAGTGTTACGTAAAATAAACTGGCCATCCGCATTGGGCATTGCTGGAGGGACCCCTGAGAAAGGGCTTTTCTAGAAGAGAAAAACGATTGCCCTGCTGGGGTTTTCTGAGGAAATGGAGCCAATGGCATGCACCCTACAGAACTGCCAATAAGCAACTCCTGCTGGTAAACCAGCTTCTGTCCAGAAGAGACAGCGTATCAGATTGGCCGTGTTAATCAGATTGGACATACTAATCAATGTGTACTTTGTGAGACCCCCTGTATAAAATGTCAGCCAATCAGAACATCCCCTCACTTGCTTCCACATTTGCCCTGTATGAGCTTTCCACTCCCCAGCAGAACTCTCTTCTACTTTCAGAAGAAGTTCAGTTCATGACTTGCTTGATAAAGCAGTGAGGTCCTAAATGTAATGTTATTGAAAAGTTTTTCTTTTAACAGTTTTGCAGACAAGGACAGGATCCAAAGTGCCTGCTGAAGGCTCTAGAGACAACAAGAAAAACAGATGAGGATGCCTGTTGAGCCCTTTGAATTCTCTGTCCCTCTCACCATCTCCAAGAATTGCAAGTAAGCCCATTTTGAACCTGAGCTCCACGTTCTTTGAGTTTGAACTCTCCGATCTCAATAGGTTTTAGTTCAAATGTTAGCAGGTCAATCTTGTTGATGAGAAGGCTCAAATTTTGAGTCGAGTCTTTAGCCTTTGTATGCAGGCCACAGTTTTGCTTTTGCTACTGCTGGTTTCTTCGTCCTGTGCACAAGATAAGAAGTGATAAGAAAAGACAGGCTCCTCAAATGCTAAAAACTTTGATTTTCTACCCTCTATTCTCTGACATATTTTGTGTTCAAAATTATGGGACCAGAAGCTGTGCCTGTCTAACAAAATAGCAAAATCTTACCAAAGACAACCTAGAATTGCAATGGCAATTATGGGGAATGTGCCAATTAGACAGACTTACTCATCCCAGAGGTGTGTTGAAGAAAATGGGCTCCCAAATTTAATAGGCTGAATGGATGCCTATTTTAATTGGCACTCAGAGCCTAAGAAATTGCAAGAGTCTAAACAGCTTATATAAACTAGTGAGTTTTGTATTTCTGTTTTTTGTGTTTCTGTGGTTTTATGTCTGATTCCTGGCTGAAAATTTTTTAATTGAAGCTCTAAGCTCTATATTTGTATCTGTCTATACGTTTGATGCATATTTTCCTAACTTTGGTGTTAACAAATTAATTTGTAAAACTCCTTAAAAGGGCTCTATTCAAATTAGCTTAAAGATAAACAAACACATATATAAATTAATCCTCCTAAAGGCCTAGAAATTAAGGAAACCAAACTTCAAGTATTACTGAATGAAAAGAACAGTATTTGTACAAGCAAGCCCAAAAGTTTCACAAATATTCATGTTCATATATAATTCAGATAAACCTTTGGCAAATGAGACTAGTTTAATACTGTTAGCTTAATAAAAAACAGTTGTATCTTCTGTGTTATTGCTATTAAGTACAATAGAAAGATACAACTTTTTTCTCCTTGGATATGTTCTTGCAAAATTTATACAGGTTTACTGATCAAATAAGCTAACATTATATCCACTAGATCTTTAAGATGATGTAAATTGTAAATTTGTGTTTAACCAAATTGAGTAATTATTCTGACAAACTTTATTTTAATAATAATCGTTTTGTGTAGGATGCTGGCTGAATGAGAGTTTCCAAAGATCTCTTTTGGTAACTTAAATATGTATGCAGGTATGCAGGATGTGTTCTTGTAAAGGAAAAAGGTAGTAGTTTTGTCCTAAAGTAAATGACTTGTTGCAGAATGAGTAACAAGAATATTAAGACAAAAGCTGAATGAATATAGAAAGCAAGTTGTAAAATATTTGTGGAAATGGAATTTTATTTGTCATGGTCAAGGTTGGCTAAGATTTGATAATTTCATAAGATTTTTAAAAGTTTTCTTATCAGACAATGTCATCATCATGCAAAACTAGAATTTGGTTTCTCTCTGAAGAAATAAAAAAGTTTTCTTAGATTATTGATCTGCTCTCAATAAAAGGTTATAAAAGGTTTTTCTCAACCATCTGAGTAATCTGCCTAGAAAGCAAATATTATATATCTTATCAGAATAATCTCCTTTATATTGACCTTATCACCTTATATCCTTTAAGAGAACAAGTCTTCTTACTTTTTGAAACAGCTCAGCTTTTTTTTTATTAACATGTTAGTTCTTGTTTACATCTCCCCCAAGATGGCTCCCTCATGTGTTTGCTCATTGTTTTTGCTCATTGTCTGCTTGTTGTCTGTTTGTTTTTCCTTTAGGAGGCACCAGGAACCAAACTCGGGACCTCCCATGTGGGAGGCAGGCGCTCACCTGCTTGAGCCACATCTGCTCCCTGCTCATTTGTTTTTGCTCTTTTTCTGCTCATCGTTTTTGCTTGATGTCTGCTCATTGTCTGCTCCTTGTTTGTTTGACTTCTTTAGGAGGCACTGGGAACCAAACCTGGGACCTCCCATGCGGAAGGCAGGCGCTCACCTGCTTGAGCCACATCCGCTCCCCTTTACTTTTACAATATATTATTTCCACTTCGGTAAATAGGGAACCAAGTATTTCACAGTGATCCAGTTTTTGATTTAACAAAATGTTCAAACCTGACAATTGTGTGACATTTTGCTTTGCCCAAATCAAACTTTTATGATGACTTCTTGATCTCAAACTGTCTCTGGGATTTTCCAGAGGGCCTCTGGAAAATCATAAAGGATTTGTTCTTTCACCTTGTAAAAAGAAAGCTGTTAGAAATAGTTATGTTTATTTGATAAATTATGAATTTCATGGGAAGTGCTGTCAAATTAAAAGAGGATTTCTAACCTTCTGTTGGTTAAATTGGTGTGGGTAAAATGTTAAACATAAAAATCTCAGAAATTGTATAAAGTTCCTAGAGATTTGCCGATGTCCTCACTGCCCATGAGATGTTCTAGTTATGATTGCCTGATATTAGACAAGAGTATGGGGTTCTTGGTCATAATTTCAGTGATTCTTAAAAAAAATGCTACATGTCACAGACACAACCAAATTTCCTTCACCAGAACTTTCACTTTTGTAAAACAGTAACAAATTAAGCACGGCCATTTGAAGAGTTTTGTCATCTACAGATGATTTTTATCCTGCTGCTTTCCTGAAAACACTTGGCCACCAGCTACAGGCCAGAGAGCGTCATCTTCCAGCAAAAGGACCTGCAAAAGGACTCTGCCAGGTGCTCCGGGGCACGGGCTTTGACTGACATCACTTAAACAATTTTGGGACCACACCACTGGACTGAGTCAAAATCTCTAAAATCCTAGTGACAAAGCTAATGGATTCATGAGATTAACACAAGATCAAGCAGAATGAAGATGAATTGCCTAAAACAGAATAAACTGATAAAGAATGATTATAGGTTTTGTTTGTATTACTGCTTATGTTTTAATATACTGTTTTCTAGATACAAGGAATCCCTTCATCTTTTTCCTGAAGCTATCCATAATTCATAAAACATTCATCTTTTTATCCCTGCCTGACCCCTATGGAATGCAGAAACTCTCACTGCATATTCTTATTTTAATGACAAGATAATTATTCCCATAGGTTCAATCAGAACCTGTCCTCATTGTTAAAATAACATAACTGGAGATACTGGTTATATAACCAAGGTGTTGCCTGGAATGCCGTGTTTGACCAGAGACCTTTAGGGGGAACTTTTAAAAGGAACTTTAGATTAACTTTATGGAGCCAGTGCTTACAAACGCCTCATGGGAAAAACCGGTCTGGAACCCAGGGCTTCCAGGCGCTCAGGTCAGTACAGAAGGTTACTCTCTGGGCAGCTCAGGAGCCATGTGATACTTTGGGGACCTCAAGAAAGAGGAATCCCCCAAATCTATAGGTACTGCAGGTGAAATCTGGTGCCACGTCCTGGCTCGGCTTCCTCACCTTGAGAGGCTTCCAAGGTCCAGTTAGAGGTTCCTGGTGAAAACTACCAGCAAAGCAAGCTTGAAAAGGCCTACACGGCAAATCCCGTTCGTGCTGCACCTATGTAAGCAATCAGGCCAAATCTAATGAAACCAGCCTTATTTTGTGATCCGGAATAATCCTTTGGGGGTATCTGATCAACAGGAGGGTGACTGTGGAGAAACTGTGTTCCAGTAGCAACTCTAGCACACTCCTGAGGCCAGCAGGCCCTGCGCCTGTTCATTGCCCCAGCTGTTTTGCATTGCCTTGGTAAACTGCAGATAACTGCACGGTTTTGTGATCTAACTGCAAATTGGACTGGATCCTGTGATCTTGCACATGTTGTCTGCCCTAAATGCCAATCAGAAAGCTAACATAGGATCTTGGGTACATCAGGCCTCAAACTGACAGAAGAGAGACAACATCCAATCCCCTGACGCAGCACAAGGTTACCTCCGTCCCGCGCGGCAGCACACGGTCCCAGGAGCGGGGGGCCTGGAACAAGCGGGTCGGCGTCTGTCTAAGGTCATGGAACTTTGGCACCACCCTGAACGCTCTTGAGGCCCTTCACGCTGAAACCGGCAGCTTAGCACCAGTGGGCTTGCAAAGCAGATGCTCCAAACACCTCGACGGCCCGTGAGCCAGGTTGCATTTATGTTCCTAACTCTGGCACAGTGACAGAGGATCTGAATATTCTAAAGGACCAAGTTCAGGTGGATCAGGACATCAGTCCGGCTTAAACATTTCAATGAACAGACCTCCTTCCTGACCTAGGTTCCTGGTTTAATGGAAAATGGGAGCAAACTAGTATGCTTTGAATTTGTGCTTTTATATGTGATTATCAATTTGTATGTTTTTATTTCTTGTTGTATGAACTGTTTCATGATTCTATTAAAATTCCTGTCACCTTCAAGACAGAGGGTTGCTCTTAAGATAGCTAATAGGAAGGAAAATGAGATAGAAATGGGACTATTCCTAGTGGACCGCGACTAAAAATAAAAATAAAAAATAATAGACACCCTGGCCTGGGAGAGTAGACCATATCCATAATCCACAGAGCTGAGTAAGTAACCCCACTCCAATGGTCCTACATAATCTAACAGGCACCCAGGGAACCTCACTGCAATCAAAAAAGGAAACAAACACAAAAAATGGGAGGGAACAAAGGAGCAAAACATCTGATCTACTTGACCAGCTGACGGAAAATCATGGTGTTTCGGTCAAGGTTCCAGTGAGGTCATTGGAAAAATGACCAAAAGAGGGGGCTCTTGAGTAAGATAAAATGGCCACCAGCATTGGGTGTTGCCTGGAGGGCCCCTTTCTGAGAAGCACTTTTCTAGAAGACAGAAACAATTGCTCAGCAGGGGCTTTCTGAGGAAATGGAGCAGTGGATCACATCGTACAGAAATGCAGCTAAACACCGCCTGCTGATAAGCCGGTTTCAGTCCAGGAGAGATGGCTTATGAGATTGGAAAAGCACACCATGCCAATCCACGTCTATCTGCTCCCCACTGTGTTAGACCCCCATGTAAAATGCCACCTTAATGTCAGCCAACCAGAACATCTCCTCACCTGCTTCTTCACCCAGCAGAGCTCCCTTCTCTCTGAATGGGATGCTGCCCAATTCATGAATTGCTCAATAAAGCTGTGAGATCCCGAACTTAATGTTGTTGAAAGGTTTTTTCTTTTGACACCAGCAATTCAAATATGCCTCTTATATATATATTTTAAAAAATGCAATCTATCATGCTGACAGGTTAAATCTAAGCCTTAATCATTAGCAAAGGGAAAACAATCTTTATCCCCTTCCCTGCCCTGCCACTTCCAAAAGGAAGGAAGGAAGGGAGGGAGGGAGGGAGGGAAAGAAAAACTTAGAATAGGGATGGATTCTATCTTCCAATTCTTCCTTCTTCCTGAAAGTATTGGGAGTAAATTTCCTTCTATGATTATATTTTTGTTTGTGTGTTCATGGAGGTCATGGGGGTCGCCATGAGTTGACTTTCCATGTAAAACCAGGCTGAACATTTGAACATTTATATTTTGCTATACTAGATAATAATTATTCAGCTCTTTCAATGAGACGAGCACTTTAACCTTTGCAGCAATCCTACAAAGCAGGTACCATTATTATTAATCCCATTACAATGCCATGAAGACTCATTTTTAAAGCTGCGCTCACTGAAGTTTAAACTTGTCCAAACTCATTTCATCAATGGCAGTGCCTGGACTCAATGTAATTCTATTGGAACACAAAATAGCTGCTCTTTGAAACTTTGCAGGTTTTTCTTTTCCATGTCCATAGATTTTTATGTTACTCTAAACTAAGAATGGGCGTGCTGTTTCTGCAATGAGCCAGATAGCAAATATTTTTAATTTTGGGACCATTAGGCAAAATCGAAGATATTACGTAGGTACTTATGTAACAAGAGAGAAAACTATTTCCACATTTTCAATTGATGAAATTTAAAACAGCCATTATAATTATTGAGAACAATTTTTGTACTATAAATTTACTGATGAGAAGAATTGAATTATTTGGGGGAGGAGGTGAAGTATCACTTAATTGGGATTCAAAGTGCGCAATAAAAACAAGTCTGGGAATAGGTAAGAAAAGGCTTTATTTAAAAGGTTTTTGCAAGAGGGAGAAAGGGACTACTACAAAAGAGAAGATGTTCCAACATAAGATCTACAAGCATCTCAAAGATCAGGCAGAAAAGGCTTCTGTGTTACAGGCAGGAGGGGCAAGGCTGGAAAGGGGGTGAGCAGCCTTTTCTGGAGGAGTCCTTCAAAAGCGCTGTGTGGGGGTCAGGTTCAGGGTGGGTCAAAGTTCACATTACTGTGGGGAAGAAAGACTCTCAGCTAAAGTTTGTCAAGTCAATTAACAAGTCCTTTCTTCCAAAATAGAGGTATGCAAATCTTTCTAGAAGCTCAATAAGCCTCTGGACAGTTTTTCAAGGCAGGGATGTTTTCCTTAAGAGCTTTGGAGTCACCTCCTTGAAATGCAAACATCAAGGAATCCAGTGCTCCTATCTCCCTGCCTCTGGAAATTTTAGTCTAGGCACCGGACTCCAAGTTGTAACCGCCTGCGTGTTATGGAAGAAAACATAGGTTTATTTTTCTTTTGTATGAAAGCCTTTAGCTAGCACACATGGCTACGCCCATAACCAGAGGAATTTAGGATGAACTATCTGTAGCAAATGGTACTGTTAGCTCAATCAAGGGGGGTAAACATGAATCTCACCAGCTCTAAGAGAAAGGTGGTTTCTTTGCATACACTATTTCCTGGAATGCAAAGGTGGGTGGAATTGTTTAACCACCCGTTTCCCAGGATCAGGGGCCTCAGATGGAAGTTCATCAGGGTCTATAGTGTTCCCTATCGTGGAGCCCATGGCAAATGTTCATCTGTAAAGCCCACCCTCAGCTGCGCAAACTCAGGCAGCACCGCCTTTGTTTCCCGGGCCTTAGTCTGATCTAAGTTCTCGTGTTCAAGGGAGCTGGAGATCTTTTATTTTTGAATTACAATGCACCAAGAAGACTTTCCTGATGTTTTTACAAAAAGATAGAACATTTCTTGGTAGAGCAAGAGTATTTCTTATGCATACACTTTTCCTGAAATTAACTCAGCACCTGTTTCTACTCAGACACTTGGAGAACCACTCTTCAGAGATCAGATTTTAATTTCCCAGCACTTACCAGTTATATTTTAAAACTCTTGTATTATTTAAAGTACAAAATTTAAACTTTTAGCAAAAATCACACTACACGTAATAACAAAGTGACTTCCATTACCTTGTAAAATGCACAAATACAATGAAATAAAAAAAAAATTCAATGACTCTAATTATGTACAAACTAGTTATTGAAGAAAATCCTCTTAGAGCTGAGGATAACTGAAATATTTGTTGAATTAAGGGCTGTAGAAATCTTAATTACAAATGTACCCAAACAAGTTTTCCATTGTGAGGATCAAGAAGATTTGATCCCTAAAAGTGATGCATACTTACAGAATTGTAATCTTAACGTGATGCAATTCAGATTAATAGATTTAAAACCCAGATGTACTTATGTTCAGCTCATAGAAGAAATGAATCTAATTCCACTTGGGACCTATTCAAGCCTAAGAAAGGTCTTTCCTCTATTAAAAAGAAAATGCATTTCTTGCTAGGAAAATGTAATGCTCAAGTTTCTAATTCATTATACTTAATTTATTTTGATTGTTTTAAAAGAGCTGTATGATGTCAAAGACACAATTAGAGATTCTTAACAAGCTTTTTAACACCATTTCCTTAACCCCAGGACCTGGTTTTGATTTGCTTTTCATGTAGCATGCTGATAGAGGTGGTTTTTAAAGAATGCTTAATAATGTTAGGTTTGTGTCACAGTTAACAAGACAGAAATGAATACATTAGAAAACTGGGGGAATATATATCCTTGTCACATGGATGCTTCTTGAATGAGAAGGGTTTGCCTTTTCCGAGGTTCTAAGTTCTCCAGTGCATTTCTGGTATTCCAGCAAAGTATTAGAGCTGATGGCATGCAGGTGAAGAGTTCAGCAATTCTCTTCCATTCCTTTCTAAGCATCTGCGTTATGTCCTAGGTCTTAAATCGGGTTGTCAACTCTTTATGAGCTTATCGAGCAGTTCAAGTCTTGGGCCTAAGTCAATGGTGCCAATACAGCTTTCAAGGTAAAATACCCCGATGATATGCTTAACGTTATTTTTAAGGCAACCATGAAACGACACGCTGGCCCCTGTGATTAGTCTCAGAAACAGATCGAATGGAAATCAGTTAGTGGTCTAATGAAACACTGTGGGATTGCCAATGTTTGGCTTACAATAGGCCAGGGGATATGAAAACCTCTTCCAAGCGCTCCCATGGAAATCAGTGATGTGGAAGAGCTGCAGGCATGGACTGGAAAAAAGTGTAGAAGAAGCTACAGCTACTTTATCACAGCTTGCTTTCTTCTGAAGTTAAAACTGTTAAAAAATCTTTTCCCCTTGGAAAAGTATACCATATATCATTTGAAAACCATTGGAGGAATTCAGTGGGACAGTTGAAAAGTCCCTTTTGGTTGGTGAAATAATCTTCTGAAAAGACTGTGTCAGGATCAATGGCTCCAGGTTTCTCTTGAACGGTGGCAAGGCACCCGAGCAGGAGAATGATTTATAGACATACTAAACAGCTGTGATACTGGGTGGTTAGTATCTGTGGTATGTGGCCATGGAGGAGAAAAAAAATTAGTTCTGTCTTGGAATATTTGGCTGTCGGTGGCAAAAGATAAATTTCAGAAATAGAGTTCCCCTGAAGAAATTGCAGTGAGAAGTAGGGGAAAATGTGAATTCCAGGTAACGGGGATGAGGAAGGTTTGTGTAGGGAAAGAGGGAAGGCGGCTGGGACCCAGCAGGCAACCTGGCCATGAGACCCCGCCCGGAAACCCCCTGCTATTAAGAACAAAGCTGGAAAGACCCCACCTTGACCCTGGCCCCTAGGTCCCATTTGGAACTCTTCCCAGGGCCGAGGGAAAGCCCCAGGTAACTGCAAACAGACCTCCCCATTGGGCCCAGATAGTGCCAAACAAAGCCCTCCTCACTGGTCCCCTGAGAGCTAACAGGTCGGGGTCCTAAGGAGGCCACCAATCAGACCAGCAAAGAGCTGGGGCCCCTCCCCAACATTATGAGGAGGAAGGAGGAGAGGCCTTGAAAAGGCCTAACCCGGGCCCACGCGTGCATCTCACCCCGGAGCACGCCTTCACCGAGTCTGGGGCTGTCCTCTTATCTCACTTCTAGTTTCCTTCTTTCTTAATAAACTTCACTCCCTCGTCTACGCTACGGCATGTCCTTGAATTCCTTTATCCCACACCCCAAAGCATTCCACTAACAGGGAAGAATCCACAAGTCACTCTAACATCCCCAGATCGTCAACTAAAGGAACAAACATTAGAATGACCTAATCATCAATTATTAAAAAGCCAAACAAAATTAAAATTTGAAACCAAAACCATAGTTTCGCTAGTAATTGTGTCCACTAGCCATATCTCCAGCCCCAAGCCCTGAAGTGCCTCCTCATCTTTCCTCATTGTAACCTCAAGGTTTTACTCTAAATTCTCCAGATGCGCTCCCTACATTAACCAAACCACACAACAAATGACTTGGTTCTCTGTTCTGTTCCCTTTATATGTATGTATAACTAGACTCAGCTATAGAGTTCAGATTTTTCTATTGAAATATTGCAGATATTTCCTGTAGCAGTTGTAAATATTCCTATTATAAAGGAAAGACCATTCTGTCAATTCCAAAAAGATAATCATGCTTAGCAAATAACTTAGAGAATTTCAGTTTTGCTTGGAATTTCTTTTTGACACAGCAAAAGGGATTATTCTGCATCATTTCCAAACAATATGCCAAAACAGAATTTTTCACTTAGAAAAAGCACTGAAGCAAGTGAAAATAGCAGGGCACTAGAAGTCCTGGAGCCTGTTCACACTGCCAAGACCAAACAGGGAGACGTGCTTCAGCAGAAAAGTAGCCAAGAAACCAATTGGTTGCAGCATGGCTCAAAGCCAGCATCTGGCTGGTTGCATGTTAAGGTTATTTGTGATAGAAGGGTCTCTGTGATAATCCATGCCTCAATCTATGCATAGTTGTAATGACAAAATCATCTCATCTACAAGCACAAGAACTGTATGTCAAATAATTTCTAAAAGTTAAAAATGTCAACTAGCATAAAGTAGCCTTCATGCTTTCCTTCCTCAATATTAGGATTTCCTTTGTACTTTCCAAGGAATTCTGGACTCCTGTTCTTTCAAAATGTAATCTAAGTCTACAGTTTTACATTCTTTACTGTTACTCCTACCTTTTTTTGAAATGTGCACTTATTTTGCTTTTCAAACATATATTATCAGCCTATTTGTAGTGGCATAAAAGAAATTATATTTGGTGCCTCATCATTTTGCCTGGCCATGAGTTCCGTCTCTGAGTGACCGCCTTGGCTATGCCAGGGTTACGTCCTCGGGGTAACCACGGCGAGTCCATGTGATTTGGACAACAAGAGCCACCCTCAGCTTCTCCAAATGACACTTGCCTCTTCTCCTGCTTTTCCTGCCCTGTATTTAAAGCTGCCAATTCCTGGTATTCCTGTAATGTCTTACCCCTCCTGTCTGGATCACAAAAAAGCCTGGAGCCTTGGGCCCGCAGGAGCTCCTCCTACCCTCTCCCCCAAGAGCACCTGCAGGAGCCTGGGCCGGGTGAGCCCAGGCCCATCCCCTGCCCCCCCTCCCCTCTCCTCCGGCAAGCTCTGCCCTCTAGTAAAGCCTCCTTTCACGCATTCTGGCTGGCTGGCTGCCTGCGCTGGCCTCATCACCCAAAACACTATGAAAGTTTTCTTTCTCCCCTTTGGATCCCAGATCAATTTCTTAAAATGTACGGGAAGAGCCTTCATGGGACTGTACCAAATAGGACGTGAATAAACTAGTGATTTAGGGAAGACGGTGTGGCGGTGTGCCCCTGGGAGCAGTGGTTATGTAATACATAGCTAAAGTGGCTTGCTCTTTAGCTGTATAGTTATATATTTATGTATTTAGGGCTTGTAATATACACATAAAGGGGTTTTCCCTTTGTTTATTCTTGCATGCGTCTGGATCTGGAGAGATCAACTTTCAAGTTTGCTTTCTTATTCCCACAATAGTGGCATCAGTCCTTGGCCACTGAAAGGAGTTCCAGCTGAAAACATTCAAATAGTCCGAAAAGTTTGGACGTCTTTTAGCTACTAACAGCATTTTCCTTTAAGTGGGGGAATCTTACCACCCATTAAGAGGAAAGCATAAGTCAGGCTTTTACATTTTTCCTACCAAAACATCATAACGTGAATGGAATTGCAATATCTTAATTTAGAATTCCCAGCCCAAACACCAACTGAATACTGTGATAGCCAATGGAATAGTAACTATTAATTCTTTGATATTATTTTTATTAAAGTTTGCTTTATGGCCTAAAACAAAATAGTGGATTGTTAGGAAAATGTTTCTTACCTAGTTTTATTATATGACATTCAAAATTGTGAACAGCTTATAAGTATCTTTATATGTTGTTATAGAAATTCTTTCTCATGACAAAGAAAATGGAGACTACAGAAATGTGATGTGTAACACACAAAGAAAAAAATGAAAATTACTCTGAATTTCACTACCGGAAGACAGCAACTTTTAAGATTTTGAATATTTCCTTGCTCTCTTGATTTTTCAGCATAGTTAACACATGTGCATGCACAGTCCTAAATATAAAATGATATAAAGAAAAGCCTTTATGTCTTTATATATCTTTATATATTTATTTATATTTAAAAGGATATTATCAGTATCTTGTTATCCAAACCAGCTAGAAACTAAAGTTCAAGGTTTTCAATATGTTGTTTTCTTTTTTCATTTTTTTTCTCCTTGTCAGGGTTCCTTTCTTCCTTTGCTTCTTTCCTATTTTATCCAAATCATTATTCATACTCGGTTCCCTCCTTCCTCTTAACAATGCAAATAATATGAAAAACTTAGCATTTATCATGGCGTGTTTTCCCCAAGTGCATATAATCATGCAGGGATATAATAAATAATATGGACACCATAACCTAACCAATATGACATGCAAAATTAACCATCCTAATATGTATATGTGTATGTGTATATGTGTACGTTGATGTAGGTGTGGGTGTACATGTAGATTCTGTTTCTGTTTCTGATTCTGATTCTGGGTTCTGTTTCTCTAGAGAACATTGATACATTTGATAACACCCATAAGGCAAAGTACCCTTCTGAAAATGTATTGGTTCCTTAATTAATGTGCAAACAATTACATAAGTAAATGATATGAGCAATTGTGTAATTAAATAATAATTGAATATATAATTAAAGAGGAAGAGAGGAATTATGTATATAAAACATAGATTGTGATAAGCAGAAACGGCACCAGGCCAGTGGTAAAGAAGTCTTTATTTAAATCCATCAGCAGATTTAAGATTATTAGGAGATTTCTGAACTCTCTGGGTCTCAGTTTTTTTCTTTTATGAACCAAGTGGTTTATACCTGATGACCTCAAAGATACCTTCCCGTTCCAATATTCTGTGGTTCTATTGATCATGTCTGTCGATGAGTCAGTTAATATGTCATAGTAAATTGACATATATACTAGTTGGAAGATATTAGTATCACCTTTTTTTACTATTTTTTTCTGTTTATATGAAAAGCAAGAGGAAGAAAAGCTAGCTCTTCCCAAAGACCTGTACTTGTAAGTTCTTCCAATGCTAAATTGAAGCTTATTCCACTGTTAACACACTGTAAAGTCTAGGATCATAGAAGAAGAATTGATATTTAGATGAGAAGCTAGAGATTAATTAAGATTCACCAGAATTTCATTCATTCCTTCATTGAAACTTTTAGTATCAGTACAAGTTTAGAAACAAAAATTAATCAGCTTTTCAAAGTGTATGTTACAAATGACTCTTTAGGAAAAGTTGTAGGAAAATATATATCCTTGTTAAAAGCATGATGTGCTTATTTCCCCAGAATATTTAAAATCTATGTGTTCTAGCATTTCTAATAATATGTTATGACACAAACCCTTTGGAAATTATATAAGGAAAGCTTTAATTATAAATTATTAAGAAAAAGGTAATTTTAAAGGTATCTAACACATTTGGATGGGTAGTATTAGTGCTAGAAATGGAAATACCAAAGCATTTATTATAATGAAACACTTTCCTGGAAACATAAAACAAAATGATAAATATTCCGGATTACTAACAGCATGGAGTCATGCTGAAATTGTTCATCGTCTCTAGGTTTTTCCTAAGCATCACCAGCAGCCTTCCGTCACACAGTGCCGTGTTAACAGGAGCTTGTCTCACGTTGCACGGCTCCTTTCCACGGGAAATCAGTTACCTTGGGCAATGTGTAGTGGGGTCGGCCTTATATAAGGCCCCTATTCCAGTGCTGTCTTCCCCAATCACCAGCTGTCTGCTCTTAGGCAACTCAATCAGTCCTTTCCCTCAGTTTATTCGTGTGTAAAATGAGGATAATTAATAGTGCCTGCCTCTTGGCTTCTTGTGAGAATTAAATGAATTAATAAGATAAAGTTTTCAGGATTGAGCCTGACACTTTGTAAGTATCTGTAAATGCCAGTGATTATTTTTATTTTTGTTACTGTGGCACTGATTCTCTGTTGAGAAGTCAGAGTTGATGTAAACATTTAATATCAACAAATATTTCATCTTCTTTGCTTTAAAAGAAATTGTCATCTGTTCTCTAGCAATAGGAGATCTGATGTAGGCAGATTTTGAACTTCCTTCATTAGAGCGTGTTTTCAGGTTACCTTGGAATATCTGCACAAGAGGTGGAGGTGAGTTGATTTGTTGGTTTGTCATGAACTAGCTGTGTGATTTTTAATCTTCTCTAGGTCTCAGATTCTTCACCCATAAAATGGGATAATAGCAGTGCCAACCTTCACGGGCTAATTGTAAGCACTCAAAAAATATATAATAGGCAGTCAATAAATTTTAGCTATTTACTATCTCTAAAATATCAAATAAAAGATTTTCCTAAGAATTATCTATTCAAGATGCTACTATATCCAATGGTAGAACTGTAAGGTCTGAGTTCTTTGACATTTCCTTCTCTTTAATCTTTTCCATTGCTGTGAACTGGAATTAGAAATCCACCCCTAATTGATTTTTTTAAATTAAACTATATGGAGGTGCAATATATACAAAATAAGATGCACCTATTTTATGTGTGCAATGTTGTAGTTTTGCAAATATATGAAATTATATAACCATCATTAAAAACAAGATATAAAATTTTTCCATCACTACAAAAAATTCCATCTGCCTTTCTTCAGGATATTCTTCATTCCTCACCTCCACAGCACCTGGCAGAATGTTAATAGATTAGATTTGTTTTGTGTTAAGACCTCAATTAAATCAAACCATACAATATGTACTCTTTTGTGGCTTCTTTCATTTAGCACAATGCTTTTGAGATTTATCCATGTTATTGTGGAAATCAGTAGTTCACTCCTAATTGCTGAGCAATCTTCCGTTGAATGAATATACCACAATTTGCCACAATTTATTTCTCCATTCACCTGCTGAAGCAATAGGTAGTTTCTAGTTTTTGATCATTATGAATAAAGTCACAATGGATATTTGTGTGCAAGTCCTTATATAGACATATCTTTTCATTTCTCTTGGATAAATTCCCAAGAGCGGGAATGTTGGGAAGTATAGGTTGTACTTTGATTCACTCTTAAACACTAGTCTAATGAGGGACTGAAATTAAGCCACTGGCAAATTTTAGTTCTCCCTATTATTCAGAAAGAATAATTTTTTTCCCCTACAAATCCTAAAAAGAAATTTCTCCATTTGGAATTCTAATAAAATCAGATTTTACAAAATCCACATGATTTTATTTCATGATTCTAGAAATTTGAATAGAGACTTGTGTTTTCATGCTTTCATCATATTTAGTAGATGATTCTTTTTTCTTTTATGGTGAGAGTGAGGTAGTGATGACAATCACTTTTTAAAAAATTCTCTGTGGATAGAGAAATGGCAGAATGGGTCTAATCCTCAGTTTCTCCATTAGTTCACTCAGGTCTCTTTCCCCTCTCCTGGGAATTCCTACATGCAGAGTAAACATGGCTTGATGTAGGTTTTGGATAAAATAATCTGCACTGCACTATGTATCCATGAAAGTGTCTGTGGTAGAGACGTACTGGCCCAATGTGGAGGCGTTCCTTAAAGACGGATTGTGTGATAAAAGCAAGATTACATTCATTTCACCTTCACAGTCTCTGGTATTGAGTGGCCACTGCCCCACAGCAGGTAAGAAAGCACTTTCAAAATTTCAAGTCATGCTTAAGAAATTACAGCCTGGTGATTCTACATAAATGATAAAAACTGAGGCCAATTATTTTTCCACAGAATTACATTTTGCATAAGAGTTTGGAATCAGACGTTTTCTAGTTAAACTATTCAATTGCCATGTTCACATTCATCATTATTACTCGTATAACTATATAGGAAATTCTGCCATAGAATGTATTCTTCATGAATAGTCCACTAGAATATTAGTATTGAAATGGAGTAAGTATACAAGTATAGTCATATAGTTGCTAATTAATTGCATGATGTAAACAGAAATTTTAATTATTACAGTTGACACACCATTTTAACTAATTCTTACATTAATTCATCAATATGTACATGTGCTAACAATAAGTACATGAGACAAGCCACAGTATAATGTGTTCAGACAGTATAACTCCTCAAAGTAATATAAGAGGTTCAACGACTATTTGGAAAATTTGAGCTACATAAATCTGTTCTCATTGAAAAACTGTCCCAGCTCCTCCTTTTCATAAGAATTTTTTATCTAGTGTATGAATATATATAATAACATATTTCATTTTGCTTATTTTAAAATGCTTTTTCATATTTAAAGTTCACCTAGAAAAAAAGTATGGATTTATTGTTTTATGCTAGAGTCCCTTTATTGCTTCCCAGAATTGAGAACTTACCTGAAACTTTGGGTTTCTTTCTTTCTTTTCCCTTTCTCTCTCTCTCTTTTTCTTTCTTTCTTTCTCTTTCTTTCATCTTTCTTTCTTTCTCTCTTTCTCCTTCCTTCTTTCCTTCCTTCCTTCCTTCCTGCCTGCCTTCCTGCTTTCCTGCCTGCCTGCCTGCCTGCTTATATTTTAGAAAAGTAATGCATTGCATTTACTGTATACTCCAGCAGGTTTTTGAGGCAGCACCTGTTACAACCACACTAAAATGCCTGCAGAGAAATGTACAAATACTCACATCAAGTGGCATAAATAGGGACCATAAAGAAATACATTTGTATCATTTTGACTTGGGCTAAATTACTTCAGATTAGGTAATATTAGTACATAAATTTTTAAAACACGTAATGTTCAGATCTTTTGAGACTTTGTAATTTCAGATGAGGAGTTGGGAGCAAGGATTTCCCTTTTGTGTTTTAAGCTTTCTTTTCTAAATCGCTGCCCACACACATGAAAAAGAGAGCTGGTAAATATTTTATCATGCTCTTTGTCTTCCTTGGCCTCATTGTGGAACAGAGAGCCATGCAATCTTCATCTAATGTCAGGTCATCTCCCCATCCTCCCACCTGTCTCCCTGCCTGTATTGACTTCAGTTCACAGTTTTACTGAGCAGTTACTATATGCTCAAAACTATGTTGCTGGGGATGCGTTTTTTAAAGACCTACCTTCCATTGCTGTTGACGGAACAACAGGAACATGCATGGGCACATATCAAATAATAGAAGGCTGGAGATATTCTGTTATGGATTGAATCATGTCCCCCCCACCCCAAAGACACATTCAGTCCCTACCCAAAGTCCTGTGGATGGGAATCCATTCGAAAATAGAGTCTTTGGAAATGTTATTGGTTAAGGTGAGGCCAAACTGAATCAGGATCAATCCAAAATGGATCCAATATGAGGAGTCTTTATAAGCAGAGGAAATTTGCACACAGTAGAAGACAGATGGGGAAGAGACAGCCACGTGATGGAGGCAGGGATTGAGTTGTGGATTGCCGCCAGCCGCCAGGACGCCACACACTTTGGAGAGCAGGGGTCCTGCCAGCACCTTGATGTTAGACATCCAGCCTCCAAACCTGGGCAGCAATAAACTCTTCTCGTTTACGCCAAGCAGCCTGTGGTGCGTTGTTACAGCGGCCTAGCAAACTAAGACATGTTCCCATCCTAAATTGTATGTTTTGGACAAGAAATTATGTAGTAGTTCAGGGAAGAGAAGTATTAAGGCTAAATAGATTTATTACACAAGGTTTAGCAGAGAAGTAAGGCTGCTGTAGGTTTTTAGTAACCTCAGGAAAGGAGCAAGAAGATATCAAATAAGAGAATCAGCATGATCAAGAGAAGGAAACCCTATTTACTGAGCAATGACTCTGTCTTAGGCAACATATGAGATTTTAAATGCATTATCTCTTGAACTTATCTATGTAGCATGAAGAAAAAGGCCAAATAGTATATGCTAGTCATAGAACAAGTATAAAGATTGACAAACAATTAAGTGCATAGAATGTACTAACAGTTTGGTATGAAAAAATGGAGACAAAATAAATGATGGACTTTCACATCTCCTATGTAAATAATTAAAGTGTGCTAATAGGTTTTGACTTCTATTAATGTTTCTCTTATACATCATTTAACAATAGTCTGAAATTAAGTTCCTTGGTAGGTGAAGAGGGGTGGGGAATGCTTTGGAAACATTTGACTTATACGGAACTCCTCTTCAACATGTATGTGGTGGACAGATTTCTCCCCTTTGCCCCTGACCCGATCAAAAACGTCCACATCCTAATTCCTGGAAGCTGTGAATATGTTTTTACATGGAAAACAGACTTTTTAGCTGTAATTAGGATATAGATCTTTAAAAAGTGAGATTTTCTTGGATTATCCAGTGGACCCAATCAAGACCCCTTTAAAACAGAGAACTTTCTCTGGCTGGAGACAGACGTGGCAGGAGGAGAAACTGGAGAGAAGAGGCAGAAGGTGAGGTCAGAGAGGTTCAGAGCAAGAGAAGGACTCAACCTGGAGTTTGTGGGCTTGAGGGTCAGGAGGGCAATGGACCAGGGAATTCCGGTGGCCTCTGGGAGCTGAGAATAAGCCCCAGCCTGCAGCTAACAATGAAACACGAACCTCAGTCCTGCAACTCCACGGAACTGAATTCCGCCAGCAAACCGAGTGAGCAGACCAACACTGTGATTCTGCTCTTTTGATTTCTAGGGCAAAGAAACCAGGCAGGTCCACCTGGACTTCGTGCAAAGAAACTTATAGAACTATGAGATAATAAATGTGCATTGTTTTAAACTTCTCAGAGTGTGGCAATTTGTTACAACAATGACAAAATTCTAATACAATGAGAACTGAGGCAGTAGACATATTAACAAGAATATGAATGCGTCTAATATAATCACTTTTCATACTCTGAGGTTTTTTTATTTCTACGTTTTACAAATTGCCCACAAAGGCACTCTTACCCCACAGAAGACATGGTGCTTTATAGTGTAAAGTGGTTGTTAAAGCCTTGACAAAAATAGGTTTAAAATTCTGTCACGGAGCCAATTAATTTTCTGTTTCGTGAGTTTAAAATTACAGGAGATGTACAGAGAGCTTCATTTATTTTCAAAATCATGTTTCCCTTCTTTTCTCTGGGGCAAAACAGCCTCTGCTTTAATTAGGTAAGTCTTCCCCAGGATTTGACGTTGGATAATAAGTTCATATATCATGAGCTCACCCTCTATGCTTTGAGATCATTTTTCATTCAGGATGTGAAAATGCTCACACCTTCATTAGCTCTGTTTAGTGGCACTAATTACAATGGATGCTAACGCCTCTCTTACTTCATTTTTTCTCAATGTCATCTCATCCAACCATTAGGCCTCATGACTGAAACACAGTAACTGTGCAATCAATACGTATTTATTTAAACAAAGTCTTGTTCCTAGTATCCTGGGCATGATTCTCCAGATGTGTTAAAATGTTTGCTGATTATGGCCACAAAGCAGGAGCCATAGATGACCCATTGTGGTGTCCGCTGGGCCTGGCAGTGGGACCCCCAGCACTAAATCTCATGGTAGAGAATCTAACCATTTACATGCAAAAATTTCTATTACAATGGGTGTTATCTTTTTAACCATCCATAATATATCAATATCAATGGTGTTGGTTTAATATCTTCTTAATATTAATGAATAAATTCTACATGGATTCTAGCAGAGTAGTAAAGGATATGGAAATAAGTGTTTGTCATTTCCTCCTAACAAGACCTAATATTACCCTTGGTGAAAATGGTTGAGAGAATTAACCCTAGCTAAACCAATAAATGGCTAGTTGGCCATTTTTTAATATTTCCAAATGGCAATGCATTCATCTCTGACAATAAGAATTTAGACTAGGTCGTCTCTAAATGTCTATCCATATTTATGACTCTATCTAAATAAAGCATCTGGTTAGCGTAGCTTTGGAAACCAGGGCTTTGTCTGGGATCGGTTAAACTGCTAACTGACTTTGAAAAATGGTACTATGCAAAAGTAAAACTTTATTATAAATAGTGTCTCTTTACTCTCCTCACTATCATTTAAACATGATGACCAAGACTTGAAGACTCTCAAAGTTATATATCCACAGCAAATATTCTAATAAAAAATAAACTGTATCAGGTTTGCACTTTTCATTTCAGTTGGATGAACAGTCAGGATGACTTTTGACACTTTAATTTTTGAATTTCAAAAAAAATTTATGAATGCATTTTAGTTTACTCTTGATATTTTCAATTTAATTTTAAAAATTGACAAATTATCCATTCCCATAGATAATCTGGGGGGAAGAGGGAGGAGAGAGAGCACATCTTTCTTTACGAATCTCAGGGATATATTTTGATAGAAATATATATTTCAAATTTTATCCATCAGCATTGCAAAAGTAATAATGACATTTTTTACAATTTAAATTTGGCAATCTGAAATTTTATTCATGAAAATAAATGTTTTTGAAAAATCTTTATTGAGTTATAATCCATATGCTAAAATATGCTCATACTTTAATTGTACAATGTGATAAGAATTGTCATATGTATACACATTTAAAGCCATTACTACAACCGAGGTAATAAATATATCAAACACATGCCAAAATTTCTTCATGCCATTTTGTAATCTCTCCCTATATACCCTCTTTGTACCCTGCAAACCCCTTGCATTCTTTCATAAGCAAACATTGAACTTGCTGTCTCTATAGGTTAGTTTGCTTTTGCTATAATTTTATATACTGGAATCACACAGTAGGTATACATTTTTATCTGGCGTTTTTCAGTCAGCATACTTATTTCAAGATTCATCTATGATGTTGCACCAATAGCTTATAACTTTTTGATTACTTAGTTGTATTCCATTATACAACCACAGCAAAATTGTTTATCCATTTACCTGACGATATTTATTGGGCTGTTTCCAGTTTTGAGCTATCATGAAAAAAGATGCCATGGACATTGGTGTATAAGACTTTTTATAGATGTATAGTTTCATTTCTCTTGGGTTAATACCTAGGAGTGGAATGGCTATGTCATACAATAGTTGTGTATTTAACCTTTTAAGAGACTGCCAAACCGTTTCCCAAAGTGGCTATGCCACTTTACACATCTACCAGCAGTGTGTGAAAGTTCCAGCTCCTCCACATTCTTACCAACACTTGGTGTGGTCAGTCTCTTAAATTGTGTATGATATGTAATGATAGCCCCTTGTCGTTTTAATGCTTTTCCTTAGTCATTCCTGAGGCTGAACATATTTTCATGCATTTATTTGCTATCTATATATCTTCTTTAGTGTTATGTCTGTTCAAATCTTTTGCCCATGTATTTACATTTTTTAGATTGGGGTATTTGTGGGGTTTTTTATTTTAATTTTTGAGTTTTATAGTTCTTTTCACATTCTGGATACAAGTCCTTCATCAGATATGTATTTTGCAAATATGTTCTCCCAGTCTGTGCCTTGCCTTAGCAGAGTCTTTCAAACAGTAGAAATTCTTCCTTTTTCATGAAGTCCAATACATTATGTTTGTCTTTTTATGGCTCCTTTTCTGGACCTGGTGTCATAGCTAAGAAATTTTTGCACAATCCAAGGCTCCAAAGAGTTTCTTCTTTTTTTCTTCTATGTTTTCTTCTAGAAATTTCAAAGTCTTAAGTTTTATATTTAGATTATTTTTCTGTCAAGCAAGGTGTAGATTAAAATTCACTTTTTATTTTCAGAAGAATATCCAATTCTTCTAGAACCATTTATTGAAAAGATTATTCATTTTACACCAAATTGCCTTTGCAACTTTGTTGAAAATCAGCTGATCATTCAGATGTGGGTCTATTTTAATCTATTCTTGGAGTCATCAAATTTGTTTTCTATAAAAGATCACATAGCAAATATTTTAGGATTTTTGGACCTTAGGTCTCTTTGCAGCTATTCAAAATGGCAGCTTGCCATTTTAATGCAAAAGTAACTACATATAATATGGAAATGAAGATGTGTGGCTGTGTTCCAATAAAACTTTATTTACAAAACAGATAACAGCATGAATTTAACACACAGTTTGTAGTTTGCGGACCCTTGTTCTATTTGGTCCCATTGATCTAATGGTCTATCATTACATCAATACCATACTCTCTTGATTATGGTGGATTTATGTTAAGTTTAGGAATTAGGTAGTGCACGTTGTCCCACCTTGTTGTTTTAATTTTCTAGGTTGTTTTGGCTATTCCAAATCCTTTGCCTTTTCATGTGGATTTTGGAATAATTTGTCAATTTTTACAAAATGTGTCCTGTGATTTTTATTGCTATCACTTTGAATCTATAATTCAATTAGGTGAGAATTGACATCTTAAAAATGTTGAATCTTTTTATGTATGAATATATCATATCTCTCCATTTATTTAGGTATTTCTTTAATATATTTCATAATAATTTTGTAGTTTTGAGAGTGCAGGTTTTACACAACTTTTGCTAGGTTTGTTACAAAGGGTATCATAATTTTTATATTATTGGAAATGGACCAAGGATTGCAACCAGCCAGCCAGCCTCAGAAGTAGTAGTCCCTTCTACTGAGAGAAGGGATCTCCTTGCTGATACCTCAATTTTGGATTTCTCCTAAGCTTAAAACCATGAGCCAATAAATTCCCTTTTTTAAGCCTTATGCCCTGTTGCTCAGGGAGAGTTCTCACCTCCATGCTTGGAGATTATGGTGCCTGTGCTCCATGCTCACAGAGAGCCTGGCTGCCATCCCAATGCTCAGAGAGGGTGGGGCATACTCCCCAGTATTTGGGGAGAGCCTGGCTGCTGCACAAGTTCTTGGAAGGATTGGGGCTGCCACTCCATCAGGCCCTGATGACACAACTTCAGCCACAGACAGCTCTCAGACCTCAAAATCTAATGGAGCTTGCAATGCTGGCTTTAGGGCTTGTTTGGGACCCATGATCCCTGTTTTCCTTTCAATTTCTCTTTTCTAGACTGACACTGTCTTATGGCCACCCCACTGTTGTATATTGGAAGTAGATACTTTGTTTTCCAGGTTTTATAAGTCCACAGATGGAGCAGAATTTTGCCCCAGGAAAAATTAGTTGATTTTGATATGACTTTACATTTAGACTTGTTCCAAAATGGCTTAAGGCTGTTAGGATGTTGTGAAGGAATGAATGTATTTTGTAGGTGGGAGGAACATGTCTTTTGGGAGTCCAGAGGACAAGCTGTTGGGGATTGGAATCATATCCCCTACAAAAGGCATTGTCAGGTCATAGCCCCTGGTTCTGTGGGTGTGGACACATTGTAAATAGGATCTCTTGAAGACGAGTGAAGGTATAGCCTAACTTCAGTATGGATTACTGGAGTCCTTTGTAAACAGAGTGAAATTCAGACAGAGAAAGAGAGAGAGAAGCCAAAGACACAGAAAGTCAATGGAACCTGAAAGTAAAAAGAGAAGTCACTATCACATGCTCCATCATGCCACAAAAAAGCCAAGGACCAAGGATCTCAGGCAGCCAGGACCAGAATACCATGTCTTCAGGGAGAAAGCATCACCTTGCTGATGCTTTGAGTCTCCTAGACTCAAAACCATGAGCCAAAAAATTCCTGTTGTTTAAGCCAACCCACTGTATGGTATTTGTTTTAGCAACTAGGAAACTAAAATAATGGTTATCACAAATACTGGAGAAATATATTTTAGAGAAATATGTTATATTACTCTATAATGAGTATTCTAGTGTTTTTTTAAGACTGAAAAAAATGTATGTTGATCTGCTTTTTTCAAGACCACAGTTTATAAATCTGCAGTTAATTTAAATAGTGATAGGGATATAATGATTAGAGAAGGTAAATTAAAACACCAGAAATATAAAGAGAATATATTTTTAAATCTTAACCTTACAGGGCTTTAAAGCGAAAATTTTCAATATACAAAATCATAAGAAATAGGTCAATAGACTGCACAAAGAATTAAGTAGATTATATAGATGATAGATAGATGGTATTGGATAGATAGACAGAAATAATTTCATTTATGTTATTGGAATTTACACTGAGAAATTTCCATGTTTCTTTATGACAGACTTCAGGGTCTGCCTATTTTAACTATCACAAATCAAAAATTTAAAAATATTCAACCTTATTAACAGAGTTTGTTTTATTTCCAAGAGTGTTTTTTGTATTCTGAAGCATAAAAATATTCATTCATATAACATCTTTTATAAAGAACCTCTTGAAATATAGTTGAGCCAAAAGGCGGTCAAGCATACCAATTTGTCACATAATTATAGGGTTAACAGTTTCCTGACTTGTAGCTTTCATACAATATGTTTCATTTGAGGTCTTTTGACAAAACCAGCATATACATTATGGCTCAGAAATCTTCCAACTGTCTCTTCAGCAAATTCCAAACACAGAATAAGTAGAAACATTATGATAAATATATTTAGTAAGATTTAGACTTATGACAAACATGTAACTGTCTCAGCAAATATATGCTCATGTATATGTGGACTTAGTGGTAAAGAAGATGTAGCAGACAATGTCATGCCATAGCCACTTCCCCTGTTATGAATTAACTTGTGCCCCCAAATATGTTGGTTGTGACCTAACTTGGAAACAGGGTCTTTGCAGATGGAATTGGGTGAGTATGAGTCCTCCTGGAGGTGGGCCCTGTATGACTGGTACCCTGAATAGAAGAGGAAAGCTGGACGCAAATAAAGAAACAGAACTGTGAGACAATACATTTCCGAACACTGGCTCCCCCCGCCCCGGTAATGTCCAGCTGCCGTCTCCTGCATTCCTTTGCCTGTGGACTTTCTTGGTTCCTGTGTCCCTGATAGGCCACTTGGGCCAGAAAATGAATGCCTCTCAGGTGAGTTCCCAATCAACATAGATAATCAAGCTCCTTTATCCCTTGGGTGAGAGAGTCGACATGAAAGCTACCGTTTTTCCAGAGTTCCCAAGTTCCCAATGGAAACTTGCTGTGACAACTAAACTTTTATTTCATTTCCTGCCCTTGCTTTAGGTGGCACTGGGAAGATTCATATGCTTTTAGTTCTATGTTTAATGACCTTAAAACAAAGCAAGAAAACAAAAACAAAACAAAACAAAGCAAAAACAAAAAACAAAAAAACCCACACTTAGTTGATTGCTCCAAGAAATAATTATGGATAGAAGATATTATCTCATACATTTTCTCATTCTTTTTGAGCCTCTTGGCCAAATATCACC
>JAQZBX010005655.1:28531-55781 GCA_029593785.1 Cabassous unicinctus
TTTTTTTTTTTTTTTTTCCTGAAAGTCCATTCTGATCATCTGAACCTTTTAGTGTTTAGTCCTTTAAATATTAATGTAGTTTTAGATATAGTTGAATTTAGACCTACCATTTTGTCTTATTTTTCTCTATGTGTCTCTGTTCCTCTATTATTCTATCCTATCTTCTTGGGTTATTTAAATATTATTTTAGAATTTCATTTTAGTATATCTACTGAATATTTAGCTATTTAAATTATTATTTTATTGATTGCTCCATTGATTGCAATATACATTGTTAACTTTTCACATTCTCCTTATAAACTCCATAAAATAATATTTTTGTTTTGAACATTCATATATATTGTAAATAATTTCAAAGGAAAAATAGCATTCAATTTTTATTCATATATTTACAATTTCTGATCCCTTTATATATTCTTAAAGATTCAAGTTTAGCTCTAATAGTATTTCCTTTCAACCTGAAGAAATTCCTTTAAAATGTTTTGTAGTATGGGAGTATGGATCTGCAGGCAACAAATTCTTTTAGTAGTCCTTTCCCTGATAATGTTAATTCTGGAATGATCTTTTTACTGGATATGGAATCTGAAGTTGAAAATTTCTGTTCTCAGTACATTAAACATGTAGTTACAATATCTTCTAGTCTTCTTGATTTCTGACATGAGTCCATGGTTATACAAATGGTTGTGCCACTCTATTTGATGTATCCATTTTTGCTGGTTGCTTTCAAGAATTTATCTTAACTTTGGTGCACCACAGTTTGGCTATGATATGCGTCGGGATACCTAGCTGTCAGGTTTGGCTTCTGCTGAGCTTCCAGAATCCATAAATTTATTTCTTTCAACAAATTTGGAATGTTGTCCCTCATTATTTCTTTGATCTGCTTCATTCTCTCTCTCTCTTTTCTTTCTAGGACTACAATTGCCCACACTATTTTGAAATTGTTCCAGAGCTCCTTGGCGCTCTCATCATTTCTTTTTGTTTTCATAATCTTTTCTTTATTTCAGATTAAATAATGTCTACTGATCCAGCTTCCAAGCTCACAATTTGTTTCCTCTATCATCTTCATGCTTCTTTTAAGCAGACAGCTCAGCTATGTTGTTCATTTGTAAGATTTACGTTTGTTTCATTTGTATATGGTTTCCATTTTTCTGCTGAGATTTGCCATTTTTCTATTCATTATTATCATATTTTTCTTTCCTTTATTGAGCATATTTTAAATATCTACTTAAGTCATTTTGTTATCATTCCAACACCTGTGTCATCTCGTGGTTGCCATCTGTTGATTAACTTTGTACTGAGGATGGGTCACATTTTCCTGCCTCTTCATATATTGAGTAATTTTAGATTCTATCCAGGACATTTTGGATACTCTGCTGATGTGGTCCTAAATTCTGTAATATTCCTATGAGACGTGTTGATGTTTTTATTTTAGCAGGCAACCAACCCAGTGAGACATAAGCTGGAAACTCTTTTTTTCCCTGCAGTGGATGCCAGCTGAAGTATCTGTTCAGATGGTGTTAGTGTGTCCTGTGTGTTCACTAATATCACCTAGATATTTAGATCCAGACTTTTGAGTTCCCATGAGTCATCTAGATGTTTATATCCAGACTTTTGAGTTCCCATTGTCAGGCGCTCTCCTTTTCCACCTCTCACCTCACTCTGGTGGCTCTGGTTGCCCTGATTCCTTGCTGTAGTTCCTATGCCAGGAAAGATAAAAAGAGATTTCTATTTTAAATTTTAGTTGACCAGTATCATGCCACAACTGTGATTAACGTCAGAAGAAAAGCAGAAAAAAATGAAACTCAATTTGTGTTGATTATTTCCTTCACGTTTGACTCCCTGGCAAAATCTGCTTGATCTTGTTTACTTTTAGAGCCATGAGAAAGTTACTTTTTGTATTTTTCAAGGGTTTATACTTATCACTTGTGAGAGGATTATTTTTGTAGATGCTTACTTCTCGATACCGATAGTGGAATGCTAAAAAGACCCACGAATTGTTATTAAATTTTAAGTGTGAATAGTTTTTTTCTTTTACCACATTAACATTAATATTTCCTTTATTTTAATGCTTTGGTTGAAAACTGGGGTACATTTATTCCCATTACATTGAAAGTGATCGTCCCTTTTGTTTTAGAAACTTTAATATATTGGATAAAAGACCCAAACCAGAAGCTAGTGTGTCAGGACTGGGGAGGTCCAGGAGAGAGAAGAAAATGAGTGCTAGGTCTAAGAGGCACAGGTATCACAAACTGTGGTTGATCTTGCCTGCCAAGCTACTGTTCTGGTCACAGTTCTGCTTTCATACCTTTAAGGGGTAGAAGTGTTTGGAGGAGACATTTGACTTTGATTGTAATCTACCAACCTATGGATTTAGAGAAGATAGAAAATAGAGGATGGTCTAAATTCCCACCTTTTAAAATCACCTCATCTCAGCGCTCCCTGATATTAACCTACATGGAGAGGTGCCACCAGTGGTCTTGGCTCCTGCAGCTGATCTATGGCAAGGTGGCAGGTGATGACTGTCCCAAGACTATCAGATTGTCAATGTAATTCACATTTAAGCAAGAAACATCAGTCTTTTGCTGTTTTACTCATCCAATTTTTCCTCACTCTTTTTCACTTTCTTCCATCATCCCAAAACAAGAGTGGGTAAAACAACAGTTCTATAGCCTTCATCTCCACTTCCTGCAATGGCACCTTATTCAGGTCGCTCGTCAATCAATAAATTCCATTTTTAAAAAGTGCTTTGTTGCTTTGTTTGCATTCATTACATATCTTTAACATATCATTCCACTGCTTATTTATAATATAGTTCTTTTAGATCTCTAGTTACCTATCTAGATATATATATGCATACAGACATATATATATTGTTTTCATTGTATTTTTGCATCTTGTGTTTTGTCTTATTTTTTCTTGCTACATACGTAAAGACAATATTCTGTTCTACCATGAGGTAAAAATAAAAGAAGGAAAGAATAAATACCAAAAGAAATTCATATTGCTACTATGTTCTTTGTGACATATCCTATTGTTTTAGACTTCTTGTGCTTTTAAGGAATCTTTCAAGAATTTTACTTTTTAACATAATATCTTCATGAGTTTACAGTTAGAAAATATCTCAATTAAAACTATTTGAATGTTTTTCTTAGTTTCCATTAAAGTAGATGATTTAGTGGGTTAGATTAGTGCCCTGAAGCATTAGTCATCTATAATTATGTCTTGCTCATGGAATTGGGTAATGGAAAGTTGTTTTTTAATAATCCAGTGATGCAATAATCTTTTCTTTTTTAATTAAAAATTAATTTGTCTCCTAATGAAGACAAATAAAACATCAAATCCAATTAAGATTGTGCAAAAGGTTGTGTTAGCCTCAGTTAAGAGCTCTAACTGGCAACAAACTTTGGAAATACCAAAGCTCATCCAGTCCCCCTTCCTAGAAGGTCCTAAGGGTAAAAGCAGCTGCAGAGCATTATTCCTCCTTTTGTTTTAATTGCCTTTAATAGATGAGCTAGAAAAAGCATTATAAATAATGCATCATAATGCTTTGCATGGAGGTAAACAGAACAAATGTGCCAGGTGACGTTTATGACAGTTTATTTTAATAAACAAGCTGTTACTTGAGTTATATTTTACCTCTCTCTCATGTCACTCAGCAAGGAAGAAGAGAACTTAAAACTGATAAGGAAAAGTGAACTATAGAAATATGAAAAGGCATTAATGATAATTAAGAAATGATAAAGGAGTTAAGATTTTCCAAGGGAAAGCAGTTTAATTGTCTTTAAAATTACCTGAGGTTGGAATTTTTAAGGATAAAGAATAGAGATAATGATGTAACTTTGAAGGGTTCATTTCCACACATTTTTATCTAACAACTCACTAAACTTCTAAGCATCATGCTAGATTCTGGGCTTATATGTATCATGGACCCTGTCCAAAGAACTTCACAGTTTAGTAGAGGAAATAGATATATAAAACAAGCAATTTCCTTGTGATCTTTAAAATACCAGATAGAAATTTATTCAAATTAATGCTGGATCCCAGAGAACAAATGGCTAATTCTGTCTGGGAGATCAGAAAAAGTTTGACAAGAAAAATAAAAACAAGTTCTTGAAGAATAAAAATATTAGCAAACACTATTAGGCAGACTCAAAGAATATATATTTCATGGCAATTGGAACAATATTTGCAAGGATAGAATGGTGGTGGTCAGAATTGAAAGCATTTCTTTTATCTGCTTGCAGAGGGACGCAAATGCCAAAATGTAGAGGTTGCAACTATACGGCAATGGATAGCTCTTAAAATTTTCATAGCAACCATATCAAGTAGATTAGTTTAAATAATTTATTTAAATATTACTAAAATATTAAAATTTATCCAAAATAATTTTGAGAAATAATTACAGCTGAGTGTTTATTCTATGAAAGTTTTCCCAAATTTTACATTCTCTGATTTTGGTGTATTTCCAAGGCTTTATTTCAAAAGACAATAGTTGGCATTTCTAGCTGTAAGAGCAAAGAAAGAGTGTGGCAGCAGCTGCTCTGCACAGAAAAGAGGTTCCAAAATTCATAAAGGGCTTTAGCAAATTTATTTGCATCATATTTTAAAAATAATAATTTTTTAAAAAAATGTTCGACACACCGGAAAAAAATACCATACTGAGATATTAAACATATAAAACATATAAAATCACATCTTATTTCTAAACAAGAGTAAGTTATTTACAGCCATATGATTTATTCACTTAAATAGAGATCAACATTTAGATTAGGAATTAAGATTGCCTCGGAAATAATTTATGAAATGAATTAATACAAATGGACTTGATGCTTGCCCTTTGTTATCAGGCTTTTTTGGACATGACATGAGAAAGCTAATACTCTAGTACTGAATCTGTTCAAAAGTTAAAGAGTCTTAGTACTATAAGCTATGAAGGAAGACGTTAACTTGGGATTTAGTTCTAGTGTGTATTCATTTATCCACGCTGATATTAGCTGGTATATTGGTGGCTTAATTGGTTGTTAAGATATATTGATCACGGGCCCCTTTTCCAGACAGTTATCGTGGTTCATGTAAACCCAAGGCACAGACAAATATACACACATATATGTACATTTTTATTTTGTATATTCTATTTTCTTATTATTTAAAAAATTACCTATGAAAACCAGAAACAGACCAATGAACAAAAACATTTCATATGTGACTTGATTTGTTGCAGGAATTGTTTTCTTCAGAAGTATGTGGTGCTATATGGAATGCTGCCATTCATTGTTAGGTCTTCAAAACTATTCTTTTTTGTCTAGAATCCGTTTTGATTGATAGGATTTTAAGTAAATAACCAATGTTCTATGATCACAGAACTTTGCTTTTATTTTACACAACCTGTGGCATAGCTTAAGCTTAGAAAGTTTAAACAAAGTGAAAGTTGGCAAAAAAGCAAAAGTTTCCTGTTGCTGCTCTAACACACACAAATTCGGAGGCTTGAAACAATGCAAATTTATTATCTTACAATTCTGGAGGGCAGAAGTCTGAAATGGGTCTTATTGGAATAAAAGCAAGATGTTAGCAGAGCTGCGTTCCTTTCCAGAGGATCTAGAAGACATTCCATTTCTTTTTCTTTTATAGCTTCTAGAGTTTTCAGCTTCTAGAGAGTGACAGCATTTCTTGATTCGTGACCTCTCCCTCTATCTCCAAAGCCAGCAGCATACCATCTTCAAGTCTCTCTTCTCTCTCTGACTCTCACTCATCTGCCTCACCCTTTTCCTTATAAGGACCATGGTGGTTTGAAACTGGATGTACCCCAGAAAAGCATATTCTTAAATCGAATCCATTCTTGTGGGTATAAACCCATTGTAAGTAGGATCTTTTGATGAGGCTACTTCAGTTAAGGTGTGGACCACCATATTCAAGATGGATCTTAATCCTATTACTGGAGTCCCTTATAAACAGAATGAATACAAGAGAGAAAAAGCCATGGAAGCAAGTAGCTGAAATCAACAAAACCTGAAAGAGGAGGGAGAGGCCGGCGACACTGCCATGTGGCAGAGGAGCCAAGGTCACTGGCAGCTGGTGTACAGGAAGAAAGTATGTCTTTGATGATGACCTGGTTTTCTCAAGAAACCTGTGCTATGTTCAGTGCTATCCTCTATACACAGATATACCGACTTCAGAGAACAATCTTTGAGCAAGATAGTCCTAAATTTAAAGATAAAACTTTACTCTTTTTAAGGAAATAAAAGATGATTTTGAGAAAATTTTCCAGGGACAAGATCATTAATGACCTGTAAAATTGATGGACATAAGTCGCCTCAAAGTGAGATAAATCTACCGATTTAAGGCCTCATGAACACAATCTACTAGTTATGCTCTAGGAAAACCACAGCTTGTTTGGTTAACCTGTCATTTTGGAAGAAGCGACTGCAAGAGACTACTTCGCAAAACTTCCAGAGCTTCATAAGACTGAGGGGAACAAAGCATTATTAAATTGTCAGCAGACAGAAATCTTCTGAAAGTTGGACACAAAGTGGAATGCTTTGAAATATTGCTGTATCTTAGGTAACCTTAAAATTGAAACATGACCCAAAAGAATATATATAAATGTCCCCAAAGCACATAAAAAGATCTTCAGCATCACTAGTCGTTAGGGAAATGCAAACCAAAACCACAATGAGATACCATTTCACACCCACTAGAATGGCTACTATTTAAAAATGGAAGATGTCAAGTGTTGGAGAGGATGTAGAGAAATAGGAACACTCATTCATTGCTGGTGGGAACGTAAAATCATGCAGCCGCTGTAGAAGACAGTTTGGCAGTTCCTCAGCAAGATACATATAGAAATACCATATAACCTGGCAATCCCACTTCTAGGTATATACCTGAAAGAATTGAAAGCAATGACTCAAAAAAATATCTGCACACCGATGTTCATGGTGGCATTATTCACAATTGCCAAAAGGTGGAAGCAACCCAAGTATGCATCAACTGCTGAATGGATAAACAAAATGTGGTTATACACAATATGGAATATTATTCAGTCATTAAAAGGAATGAAGTTCTGGTTCTTCCGACAACATGGATGAACCTTGATGACATCATGTTGAGTGAAATAAGCAGGCACAAAAGGACAAATATTATATGATCTTACTGATAATAAATAATTAGAATAAACATATTCATAGAGTCAGAATCTAGAGAATAGGTTACCAGAGTATGGGGTAAGGGTAGAGAAAAGAGATTTAAGCCTTAAAAGGTACAATGCTTCTATTTGCGGTCATGGCAAAGTTTTGGTAATGGATAGTTGTGATGGCAGCACAACATGGCGAACATACTTAACAGCACTGCATTATATATTTGAATGTGGTTAAAAGGGGAAATTTAAGTTGTCTATATGCTACTAGAATAATTTATTTTAAATTGAAACATGGACTCATAACCCTATTTTTTTAAAAGCCATCAATGTCAAAGAGCTTGCCAAATAGGACATCACTCATTTGAGGATACAATAAATGCTGGTCCATAAATTTAATTTTGAATGTATTGGAGAACGCTGGTTTTCTTTGGCACAAGCCTATTACTCTATAGAAAAGTCAGTCCTGGAAACCCCAATTCCATTTCTGCTGTATACATTTGTGAGTCAAGGATTTCAGCACGAAATTTCCATTAAAAATGAAAAAGTCAATATTGATTAGGTTTCAAAAACAACTTGATCATCGTCATATCAAAGACCTTGTCACAATTTCAAAATTGTATTCAAGCCAAACAACAGTAGTCTTGCCATTAAAATTTACTTAAGGTCAGAATTAAAATGTACTTTTCTATTTTATTTGTCCAATTAAATCTCTCTATTTTTTTCAGGACTAGCAAATTTAAATGGAAAGCAGAACGAATCAGAGAAACATTTCATAAATATATTTGCATACAATGTGAAAACATACATTTCCACTTCAATCATGTAAATTTATATAAATACAATGTTGGACATATTCCATCATATATCCTCTTCTGTAAGGATTCATGGTACCATGATTTAAAAACTAGATAAAGAGATGATCTTTATATTTCCTGACAATGCACTTATTGACTATGAATACTCTTATTGAGAATGAATATAATTTATTTAAAATATGCCCTCAAACTTTATGTTCATCAGATAGATAATCTACAATTGAGTAAAACCTACACATGCTAGACACAAGAGAGGTTAAAGTGTATGTGCTCCCAACCTGTACCTACAACTCCCAATACTCACCTCCAGTGTCCTTACTCTATTGGAGACTTCGGTTCTTAACAGCTGTGTCTGGGTAATTTGTGAAATGACCTCTCTCACTTGAGGACAAAATAAATGTTGGTATATAAATGGTTATAAAAGGAAAAGATAAGAAACGATGAAAAGCATAGCCAGAGAGGCTGTCACACTACACAAGATTTACAAAAATTGGGGGAGACGAGAGAGAACAGTATTAAGGGGAAAGGAAGAGAGATAGAAAGGGACAGGATAGCCACCTGTGTTGAGATTGGATAATTTAACATGTGTAAAGCCCTTAGAACAATATCTGGCACAGAGAAAACACTTAATAAATGGTGCTTCTATATACTCATTCTCATTATTTCCACCGTCCTTATCATCATGAAGGGGGCTTTGGGATGAGGCAAAATATAGATAGGGCTTTTGAGAAGCACTTTCTGTAGCATATATAACCAAATCCCTTCAAAAGTGTTTAAAAGGGAAAAATAAAGAGTAAATTTATTTTAAATCTCTGTCTGAGACCCTTTGGGTACATCTCTGAGCAGGTATCAGGCCCTGAACCCCCCCACCCCAGGTTTTCTGTATATTATATTTGAATGCGGATGTATTGGATTTGGGACCTGAGCTTCAATATACAGCTGCAGCTCATGTTAAAACCATCACTCCACACTTAAGCCAAAATTGCATGTTAGAGCAAAGCCTGAAAGTCAAGCAGATAAGAACCTTTATGAGTCTCAGAAATCAAGAGCCAAGTTAAAGAGCCTCTTTGCAGACACACTAAAGTCAAGTAGAGAATTAGCTTTCATCACCCTTTTAAAAGTTTACCAAGGAGAAAAAGTCTGAAAGAAAAATTCCCTCATGAAGTTATAAACTGGAATTCAATTTTTATTCTAACCTCTATGGAAATCTAGTTTCTTAAGAAATCAGGCTACTTTATGTATGAAGGGGTAAGGCAGAATCAGTTTTGTACTCTACGTTCACAGCTTTAGAGAATATGACTCCTAGGAACATGCCTGCCACAGTGGGCTTCCAATCAGAAGACTTGGGAACCACTGGCTATTCCAATTCAGACACTAAACAACCATATCAACAATAAGAGCAGAAGATTTGAAAGGTGCTGACTCCAACAATCAAAAGATGGAGAGTCTCAGAACTTAAAATATTCTAGAACTTACGGGATCCCAAAGCCACCAATACTGCTTTTTCAGGAAGAGTATCTCTTTTGTCTAGAGCCTATCTGGTATATAGTGGATGATGTTTGGAATATTTACATCAAATTTATAACCACCTATCAGAGTGGAGCATGTATGTTCATATAAGTATTGATTCTGAAAGAACTTGCTAGGGAGTGGTAGAAGGAAGATTGGGATATAAGAGACAAATGGATGTGTTTTGTTTAAGATTGGCTTAGAATAAAATTTTAGTAAATTTGAGAAGCACAGTCTTTCACTGAATCCTAGCTAATGATATAGTTATCTATTCTGAAAATACACTGCAAAAACTATGGGCTTGGGCAGCTACAAGTGAGGTAAACATTATTCTCCTTCTTAAAATCTGACCTGGCCAATGAGGTCCTTGTGAGTGTGAAGAAATATGTTGCCCAACATTATCCCTCACCCAAGACAACCCAGACCTGGGATTATGACAGCTGGTTTGCTTTCTCTGTGGTGGGATGAGTCACAAGTAGATCAATGAAAGCAGTTGCCCATTTTATGCTAGATTTTCATAAATATCAGCCAGAATGGGACAAATAAAGTTTGTCCCCAGTCATCCCAAAGCGTTGGTGGTTAAAGAGAGCACTATTTCTATGTCTGCTATTTTAGCAAAAGGCACCACGTGATTTAACTACTTTGGAAGGAAGGAGTCCAGACCATACATAATTGTCCTTATTTGGCATTTAAGAAACACCCAGTAAATAATATCCTGAAATCCTATCCAAGTTCTAAACCAAATTAGAAATAAGATAAAAGAGTGAACATATAAGGGTCAAAATATCACCGTAATTAATGGTAAATCAGACCTTGCAGAATATGCCTCATATCTGCAGGGATCTGGGCTTCTTAATACCATATACCAGACCCAGGCAGTAGCACTGCTCCAGGTTACACCTCCCTACACTCCCTTCCTTTGTCAAAGTTGGCCCCTAGAGGAGCCCGGAAAAATGCATGCTGTCTGTGAGCAGAGCCCTTCCATGAAGAAAGGAAAATAAAAGGGCTATCTAGGGTCTTCCTTTCAAAGTCACCCATTGGAAAATGGAACTCTTCCTCCGTAGGAAATTGTTGAATGACAAATGAGGAGAGGCGGGCCATTGAAGGATGGAAGTGAACGAACATGCTGCAGTGTTAGAGCACTGCCCCTTCTCGGTGCTTCCCCACCAGAGTCACAGGTCCTGGAAAGCTAGTGGAACAAACTCCAAAACAGATATTTGTTTCCAAGATAGATCCCATTTACAAGATTCAAAATATTTTCCAGAAAGAGCCTTGAGGAGCACGGCCGCGGTGAGCTTGGCCGCAAAGATCCCTTGGTTGTATCTCTTTGCAGAGGTGTGGCTGTACCAACAATGGGGAACGCATGGTGGAAACACCGTCTACCAACCTGAAGTGTTCCCTGCCTTCCACGAGGAGCGGGTGTCATCCACATCTCAGGCACAGCAAGGCGAAAGATTGATTTGAAGATATGTGGCTTCCATTGGCTTGTAATTAAATTTTTCATTAAAATGATGAATTTATCTATTTGGTTTAACTGTTTTCTCAGCTTGCCAAATCATTCTGAGATCAGCAGTACGTAGCACAAGACCTCTAGATGCATCAACACGTATTACTGATTTGAGACTTGATTTGGAGATAGAAAATGAAGAACAAATTAAATAGAGTTTGCAGTGACTTTTTGCCAGAGAGCAAGGAAAGGGAGCTCGTAATACTGAAATGAGTGCTCTGGGGTCCATGTTAAATGAGGAATAGGAATAAGCCTGTCAAAACCTGGGAGAAATTGTTCATACTTCTACTGGGGGACAAGATAGCCTCATCTGGGTGGTACCGATTCAACACACCATCCGTCAAATGCACACAACCACACCGATTTCCTTTATTAAAAGATAATGATCTTACCTCCACTCTTTAATATTCAACATTCACTTAACAGCCCGGACAATTTTTCATATGTTTTTTTGGGAACGTTCTGACAAAGGCCATTCCTCTTCTCCTTCCTTTATTAGTCTTGAAAGTCTAATTTCCCTTGATGAAAATCAGTTTTTCCAATGACAGAAAAAAGTAATTAAATATGTTCAGTTCATAGCTAACTTATCTCATCGCTTGCTACCTAAATAGCAGCATAATTGTGCAATAATGTAGTGGTATGAGTAACAGGAAATGAGGGACACATAATCTGTTGCTCTGGACACAGCCTGGTATGGGCTTCCACCCAGCCGGAATGGCAGAATGACTCATATTTACTGACCTGTGGGCTGTGCCCTTCTCTGTCACACCCTGAGGCAAGCGTAGCTAAAATAATCTAATGTGAAACGTGGGACAGGCTATCTCCATCTGCTGGAACCAGAAAACCAGAGGCCAAGGTGCTTGGCATAAGTTTCCAAACATGGCTTTTCTATTTTAACGTTTAAGCTTCATTTTAAACGAGATTTTGTTTCAAACAAGACCACTGCTTACCTGTGCAATTTAACGAAGAGCTAAAGAAGAAATGGGAACCCAGCTAGTACAGGACTGCGGAAGAAAACTGGCTAATTATACTGTGAGGTCCTTCAGGTGTCCAGTTTCATAACTGGGCTGAGAACACTCAGAATTTGTAAATAGCAAAACTATTGAGAAGTTCATAGTCTGAAATCGCCTCTTAACACTCAGAAGCGTGGGGGTTTTGTTCACTAGCATCGAGCAAAGGTTTGAAGCGATGGGGCACACTTCAGTTTTCTTTCTCCTCAAATAACCCAAGGTCCCCATAATCATATGACTGACATGAAATTTCATGGGGTTTACCACTTTCTAACTCCAAGATAAGCACGTAGACCTTAGCTGACAAGAGAGGCAAACAAATGTGAATTTTCAATCGGTAGGATGGCTTTTAAAGGCTTTTAGGGCAATTATTCACCATATATATACAATGAATACCCCGCATGGCACTGGCAGCTCCTACAGGATACAGCACTCAGGAGCTGTGTGATGACTAAGATCCAGTCTTTTGTTCAGAAAACAGGCCAGAGTTCAGGTAAGTCAGCGCGGTATTGTTTTAAGTATAACACTGAATGTACTGAGATTTATTTTTAACTAAGCACTTTGAGAATTTCAGTCTATAAAGTTTTATCACAAATAATTCCTTGCAGCACTTCTCATATATCAAAAAACATGTGTGAATACAATTTATCTTCTTTTTTGGAAAGTATCAGGTACAGCCGCACATCTCTGTTAATTCTGTTTCAATAAATGTAAAAAACAAAATAGCTGCTTTACAAATTCGTATAGGATTGCCCCTAATCTGGACCTGGAAGCACTGTGAATCCCCAAATCGCACCACCTCCCTCTTTCCATAACTTTCCTTACATCCTCCTGGCTAACCCAACAGACCCAGGAGAAGATGTTTCTAATATATTCGGTATGGGTAAGACACAGATACTGAGCTACGCGAGGGAGAAAGTCACCAAACCAGGCCACGCTTGAGCGTGAATGGGGAGCTGAAATACTGGGAGGAGTGGAGTCGTTTGGGAACATCCTGGGCAAACCCTGTGACATAGCTATGCGTATTATCAAAATTCCACGTCTTTGGGGTTATTCTTCCATGCATGGTTTATCATAACTCTCTCTCTCCATCTCTCAGTTTCTACTTTTTCACGCCTTAATTTCTTCCATAGCTGGATTCAAGGGCTCTAAGCGTGGCTCAGAGCTCTATGCCACGTGTCTGGCATTCGCCTCTGCTTACTGCTGCTGGACTTTACTCTTCAGAGAGTCAATTGTGTGCACAGCCTCTTCCTAGCTTCTGGAGGAGAAAGACGGCTTCTCTTTCCTCAAAACCTGCATGTCACCTCCAGCAAGGGCAAACTGGTCCTGCTTAGGTCACATCCACCTCCCTGAACCAATTGCCCCTGGAGGCAGGGATTTCACCTTCGGGATGGAGGACGGGACACTTAACTGATCGCCTGTGAGAACCGAGGAGGAGACAATTCACACATCCTCCCTTTTTCAGGACCACAAAACTTGTAAGTAACGCAGACAGGATTTAAACCTAGTTTCTGACAATAAAATCCTTGCTCGTTTTAATACACCATGTTGCTACTCCACACATAAAGATAATAAATGATGGCATATTTTAGGCAACATATTTTTAATAGATTTCAATTTGTTTTGATTCTCGTGCCTTATTGATGTGGTTCTCCATATGCTATTTGACAGTGATGTATTGGCTTATTAAAACACTGGGTTTTGTTAGTTTTTTTCTTTTATGTGTTAATAAATTGACTCTAGTCAAGTCATTGGATATGACAATTTTGGCTGGCCGTGAGCTCTTTGAGATGAGTGTAATTTTTTTCATACATGGGCTATGAATCAATACTTTATCTGAATACTAAGGAAAAATAAATCAAAACAAAACATAACAAAATATGGATTGTTCCATTTACTATTACTTGGTTCTTCCAACATTAAAGATACAGTAGAGGCAAATGATGACACATTGATTAAATGTCTGACCAGAAACAAGTGAGAAGTACAAAGTTTAGCAATAATAATTATTATATTAATACAATTACTATATATTATATATAATAATATACAACTTGCTTTTAGTTCTTAATCTGATTCAGGAATATGCTAAATTCTTTAAGTTTAATATTTCACTTAATTTTGACAGTGCCCTTATGAAGTAGATACATATATTAGCTATGTTTTATGCTCAAGAAGACTGAAGATTAAGAAACTTCCCCAATGTTGCACATCTAAAATTAGCAGAAGCAAGATTCAAATGCACAACCCTCCAAGAGCTTTGGTCCTACACTGCCTAGGGTGCACTAAAGGCCCAGGCAATCCTGGTAGGACAGACCTCTGTGATGCCCCGTGGTATGGCTGAACGTCTGTCCTCAACACTGTGTTACAACTGTCTTATGGGGAGGGTGTGTGATGGTGCCTCTACAATAGTCCAGTGTCAAGAGCTTGATGAGTAAATGTTTGACTGGCCTATATCCTTGCACACGTGACTTTGATTGAATAATTTTGTAGTTCAGATGCAGAAAACACCATAAGATGACCTTAGCAATAGCAGGTACTACTTTGAGTTTTATTTTAAAATTTTCTGTTTTAGAGTAAAATTTAGCTATGATTTTCATTGAATTTAAAATAGAAACAATCCCGTTCTTTGATATTTTTAATTACACTATCATTATTTCTATTAATAATAAAGACCAACATATAAGTATACCAAAGCCGTTCAAAGTGATAATCACGTATGTGTTCAGCAAACCCTCGGGTCCACTTAAATAAACTGAGATGTTAACTACAGAGACTGGGGGAGGTGTCCACGCATAATGGAATGTAAACTGAGAGACAGTCGATGTGAGTGATGAAAAAGAGATACATGCTTCATTTTTATTTACCTGGATCTCCATTTCTCTGGAGCAGAATAAACAGGCTATGGGTGATATTCTACTGCAAGTTTCAGCAAAAATAAGGGGAAAATACTCAATATTTTAGTCTTTGTAGGCTAGATGGTCTCTATCGCAACTACTCACCTTTGCCATTGATAGCATGAAAGCAGCTATAGATAATACACAAATGAATGAATGTGGTTGTGTCCCAATAAAACTTGAATTACAACACATATAGCACACCAGATTTGGTCTCCAGACCATAGTCTGCCTAAATAGTAAAATAAGACATTGATTCGGGGCTTTTATCTTAATCACCTTTCCTACTTTTACAGCAGCTCCTCTGCCAGGTCCCGGAACCACCCAGCTGTCACCTAGCAGTTCACCAGTTTCTTCCATGCCGCCCTCCCCTGACCGCAACCAAGGCTTCTCTCCTTGTATATCGCTTTGCTCTTTCTTTCGTTCCCTCCATAAATTGTATACTCTCTTCTAAAGGTTGTATGTAGCCTAAAACAAGACCCCCAGAGACACAGGACCTTAGCCCAGCACACTTAATCTCCGACAAAGGAATTTCTTAACCAGTTGTCAAAGCATTTTGGAACAGAGAAAACTTTTGGCAAAATCCTTAATGAAATACAATGCAGGCGATTTTTTACTCTGCTTACTTACAAAAACAATCATCGTCACACATTTATTTTGAACTGAAGTTTTCTTTTAAAGTTCCTCCACATGTTTTACCCCATTAGGCAGGTCACGTAGAGGACCTCTTTTAAAAGGTCATTGCATCCATTTGTGTAACGCCGACCAAGACTTAATGCTTAAGAACGCATCTCCTGAACGCACCTGGCACTTCTCCATAGAATTGCCAACCCACTCAGGCTGTGCATTCTCTTCCAGTGACTTAGCTCCAAGTTAAAGGGCAGCACTGACTACGTATATATCTACACGGCCCAATGCACATTCCCACAGCCAGTAACACATCACAAATTCTGGTATAACAATGGTAGAAGGTTACCTTGTATTTTCTGAAAAATGGTACATTATTAGCAGTAGATCACATACAAACAGGAAAAATAACATGAATATAGTGTAGTATTTGTCTATGCAATCATTTGAAATATTTGAGTGGTTTTCTTTGATTTTCATTAGTTCTGCTGATATAATACCAGACATCAGTTTCTATTAGAATTCATTCCAACTCTTGGTATTAATTTGTGTCTATTATCTATAATATGCTTGACATGTCCTACGTTTTCCACATTTAATTGTTATAATTATATCATGTAAATTTACTGTGGTTGCTGAAGCTCCAAACACTGTAATAAAAACTTCAACTTCCAGTGTGACTTTAAACTTTTCAGTTCTTTGTTTTTAATGTAGACAATGTAAATATTAACAATCTTTTTTTAAGATGGTGTTTGGATGATGTCAACCGTTTCTTCTTATTTTGAAGTTGCAGAGATCCCCATATAACTAAGCAGGGAGTCACTGACCTGAAAGTCACTTGCAGAAATCAATTCCAGTTTTAGGACCCTGGTAGCTGGGTTCTAATGCTCCTGAAATCAATGAGGACTCTTCTTTAGTGTCCCCTGGGAAGCTTTTACTATGCCATCTTTGCTTCAGAAGTATCAGACCACTCCTTATCCTCTGCAAAGCTTGGTTTGCTTTCTGGCATAAAAGAGAAGTTTTGTTGTTGTTTTTTTTCACTGCAAATTTGGGTCAGCAAAGTTTATGATCAATATTATCTCTTGCTTTGAATCAAAGGCATCATTAGGTTGCTAGCAACTATAATCTATAAAATAACAGTTTTTAATGATTTACTTATGCGTAAGCAATTTGTAAACTGTAAAGCATTTTGTAAGTTGTTAATAATTATTCTAAGCCTAAACTCTCTTCTGAAACTGGAAAACATTGATGCCTAGATATCATTTATAATTATATTGAACTCCAAAATGCATTTCATTTTTCTTGTTCAAAATGAGATATTGAATGATATTTAGTTTGTCTAACTGAAACAAGAAAATGATTTAGCCAAAGTCTTACAGTATTGTAATTAGTCCATTTGGCTAATGCCTTGACAATTGCAATCATCATCAAAATAACATTGAAGTGGTTTTCTAGAATGAGTCTCACAGATTACAACATTGAAATGTTCATAAAAAATATTTACTATCCTAAATATCCAATATTCTGCCAGGCAAATTGTAAAAGAGGAAAATAATGTCCACCATGAAGGAATGTTCTTATTGGAAGACAAAGTAAATAATGAATAACTTATAAATGGCAAATGGAGATAAAAAACAGACTGCATTACTTATTTTCATTTTGTTAGGGCAGCATGATAAAGGGCTTACTAGCCAGTTGTAGTATTTTTGCAACAGAACTGAACATTCTCCAATTAAAGGGTGTTTGATCAGGGAAGGTGGGCATCCCAAGATTCTAGCTCTCATGCAATAAAGACAACTTCCTGTTGATGATAGTCATCTCAGAATAAGCATTTCTTCTGCCTTGGGCACAAACTGATCAAAACTGATCCTTTATTTAAAAACAAGGTTACTCTCATGGTATAATTACCTTCATTTGCTGGCTAGTAAAATTTGACCCTCTAAAATTAATTTAGTATCTTCACTTAGATGATTTATTTCTGGGGTGGGTACAATTGAGTCAATAATGAAGATTTTAGGTAACTCATTCAGACTCTCTGCTGTAGCTAAAGAATATGTGCACACATCTGTGTACTTTGGAGAAAGAGAGAGAAAGCAAGAGTGAGAGTACAAATAATAAAGATTTGATTTTATTATAACAATAGAAGTTTTTCTACTTTTATAATAATAATTTGCAATTTCCCCAAGACCTTTGGTTTCTATCCTCATTCTTCTACTATAAGCATCTACTTGAGTGCATATATTTCAATTACATTTATTGCTGAGACTCAAAATATTATAAAGAAAGTCTGCGCATTGCTTCTTCTGTTATGCATTTCAATTTTCAAGTTAAGTGTTAATTTGATACCAAATAGTGATAAACATAAAACACAAATAGTAAATTGGCTTCCTCACACACTGGTTTTAAATCCCTCACATTTGTGTAACAAATTAGTGAGGAACAAGCTGACACTGTTCCCGCCCACGTTTTATTTTCTGAAAAGATACATTTCACTTGACTCAAATTAGTAAAAAATTTTCCTTCTATATCTTAATCTCTGTAAGGAGAGAGAAAACTAATAGATGCATTTTGCTACTATATTTTTGAAGTTCGTAGAACAAAGTAACTGCTAGATTAATATTTATTGATTGAAGGTTTATTTGATTGAATGATTAGCCAGAGGTGAGACAAGAACAACCATCTCCAATCTGTCTTTCAAAGCAGGCAATAGTTCTTTCACCACATAAGGGCAGTGAAGATTGGGGGACCATGTGAGGACTTGCTTCACTTTATCCATCTTCCTTACTGCAAATTTGCCAACATCTGCAGTCATCTTTAATCCCTTCCATCCAAGGACACAGATTGCCGGTTTCCCTGTTTAAATTCCTTTCCCAGCTCTCTAAATCTCATCTCCTATTGTCTGCAGGACCAGACAGAAAGACCCAATCCCCACCGGATTTCTCTTGTTTGCTTCCTCTACTGAATTCTCTCCACTTACAAATGCGTCCCTGACGCCTCCTTTGAATCAGTACTTCCTCTATGTACCTCCTCCTTCTCCCTTCCACTTGCCTGTGTCGTGGTCTACTTTGCGGTGCTCAAGCCCTCCCTTCTCCTTCATTATTCAACAAACAGAGTCCAAATTTTACCCCCATCACCCTTTTGAAGTTGTTCTTGCCAAGTCATTCCAAAAATGCAAAGTTTCAAATTGAATGGATACTTTTTGCCCCAAATATTGTTGTCCTTCTGAAACATCATAACAGGGTAATGGCTTCTGTCCTCGTAAAACTCTTTACTCCATTGTCACTATCACAACACTCTCTTCCAGTTCTCTGACCAGTCTTCCTCTGTTTAAGGGCTCTGGCCATTCATTCCTAAACTGGGCTCCCATCCTGGAATGCTTTCTCTTGAGCCTAGCCTTATACTCCCCCTCTTACGGTGGTGTTTTTAAGCATCTGACCTTAATCCACTGCTGTTTTCATTCTACACGGTTTCCCTTGGTGGTCTCCTCTCATGACTGGAGCTATTCCGTCTGTACCAAAGAAATCCAACTCTCTTCCCCAATAGTTTCCTCATATTTATTGCAGAAAGCAGTAAGTTGGCCGCTGACTCTCCATGCCTCAGGTCTACCCTCCAGGCAGGAAGTAGAAGGAACGAGGCAGGTATATAAGCTTTGTCACTGTTCTGTGGCTAGAATTCCAACATGTGGCCACATCTTTTGACAAAGGAGACCAGAACAAGTCATAGGGGTTTGAGAAAGCATTCTTCAGCAGCCACGCTACCCAGGAGAAAGGGAAGCTCACATTTTTGGTTGCAGCAGTTTATCTCATAATTATACTGTCCCCCTTCCAAAGCATCAATGCTTTGGACGTTCATGTATCCAAATTTCTTATTCTCTGAGCAAACCAAATATCTGAAATTTTACCAAAATGATTTTAAGACTCATTCTTATGTTAAAACTCAGTTTAGTCTATAAACTAATTCTGTAAAACACCTTTCGTAAAAATCTCCTGTCACGAATTTAGCTGAGATGATGGATCCTGATGTTGAATTTTTAAGTCTGGCTCATGATGTCTGCTTTTGCCCTTGAAAATGTTAAGACCCAAATTGTGTTTCAAACCATTTTTTCAAAAATTTTTCAAAAAGGAGTTTATCTCGTCTATGGAATGACTCCAGCCCTTATTCTACCTTTGCTCCAACTGCCGCACTTTTAATTCCATCTTAATGAAGTTTAAAAAATATCTTCTGTGCCTTTTTTGGCTCAGCCCTAGGAGTCACTATGGTGTGGCTCTCAGGTGTCCGCCATTCCCATCACCAATGACTCAATGAACTTTAAAGACGTTTTCCACAGAAGCTTGACAGAAAGGAAGAAATTCAGCCTCACATTAAACGTGCCAGGCAGCCTTCAAGGCCCTGATGAGACAAATATTTAAGAACCATAACATTAGTGCTGAAATAAAGCTCGATATTGGACCAGAACTTACAGTTCAGTTGTACCTGTCTCTGCATCCTCAGAGCCACAATGCGGTGACAATGGAGACGTGCAGAAATGCTGAAAAACTGTCAGACTATCGGTGAAAGCGCTTTCAAATGAAGTGAGGGGAACACTCACTCTAAGAGTGACCTCTTTTAAGCAAAGCTATTTCTATGTATCCTCAGTGGCTATTAAAGAATCATCATCTTTAGCCTCCTGTTTGAGCCTTTAAGTGGGCAGATATTTCCATGCCAGATTAGGACAGTCTCCGTCTTCTCTTCATCTTTCTTCTCTACTCCCTCATGGAATTTGTGAACTCCATGAGGCTCTCTTAAACCTTTATCTTCAGCTCTGATAATTTAGTCCAAAAATTATTTCAGGCAGCCGAACATCTCTTCTTGTACATATGCTGTTATCATAAACGGCACCTTTCTACAAATGCGTCACATTCCCTGAAATCAGTTCTTCTTCACCTATTCGTTTTTCCCAGTGGTCCTTCTTTCTTTCAGTCCCCACATTTGATCACCTGGACCCTTTCGTCCTGTGATATAAGCTTGGGGCTTTCTTTTTTTATGATTCAACTTCAGGAGTGTCTTAGTTTGCCAGGCTGAGATGACAAATACCACACAGTGGATTGGCTTAAACAACAAGAATTCATTGGCTCACAGTATTAGAGACCAGAAGCCCCATATCAGGGTGTCATCAGCAGGCTATGCGTTTCCCCCGAAGTCTGCAGCGATCTGGTGCCGGCTTGCCACAATCCTTGGGGTTGGTTGGCTCACACTTTGCCTCCTGTCACATGGTGACATCCTTGGTGTCCTCGGGCTCGTCCTGATGGCTTTCTCTTTACAAGGGTTCCAGTAATGGATTAAGGCCCACCTGATCCAGAAGGGCCACACCTAACTCCTGCTGTGAGTCTAGAAGATCCTATTCACAAATGGGTCCACACCTTAACTGTTACTAGGCCTTCCAAGGGTCTTCTTTATAAATGAGTTCACACCCACAGAACTGTGGGTTAAGGTTGAGAGCATTTCTTTTGTTCAGGCACGTTATTCAATCTACCAAAGGAGATTAATATCTAGGTAGATATTTGGGACACAGCTTTTCTAGATAAACTAAGAGCAGACTTAATTTTTCCCACAAGTCTTCCATTCTGTAATGCCCAGTCAACCGCATCCTCTCAATTCTATACTTGTCTCTTTTCTGCTTGGGTGTAAAAGTCGAATTTATTGAGCATTTTGCTGATATACATGCATGCATACACATGCTGATATTTCATTATGTTTGCTGATATCTAATCATAGATGTATTAAACCTTTTCCTAAATCGCATTTGCATCCTTCCTTGATTGTGAGTTGTCCTTCCCAAACATAGATATTCTACTGCTGGAATGTTCCACACTAAACCAATAAAACCCCAGCATTGGTTATTTTTAAATACCCAATTGCAGCAATTGCAGTGACTTCAGTTCATCGGGCCACAAATCTCAGTATGAACAGTCTCACAGATCTCAGACCCACTGGAGGCAGTGTCGAATTCGGGGAGTGATGGGTGAGGAGATGAAATAGTTAGGGTCCACCGCTCAATAGATAAGCAGTATTTGTATTTGTTGCAGTAGGCATTAAAAGCCATGTCAGTAGATTTCAGAATACAGGAAATATTGCCAGGGGGAGACAATACTGAGAAAAGACTTGCTAACTGACATCTGCAATTCCCATTGAATCAATTTCCTAAATGTCCTCTCACATAAATCATTTCCTTAATTTGCTTTTTAATATATTATTCCCATCCTGGAATGCTTTCTCTCTGGACTTTTCCAATCCTGTATATCATCAAGGATCATCTCAGAACCATCAGTAATGACTCAATGCTATTGTAACAGCTACAACTACAAACAGTTTATTTAATTGTGTGACTATTTTGGGAATCAAATTATCATGAAAGAGCAAACTTATTTGTAGATGATGTTTGTTTTTCCAGCACAGTAGTAATATGTCTTACAAAATGTCTTTAAGAGTTCTAAATACACAGAAAATAATTACAGTAAATATTTGTTGATGGTTCAATAGATTTATGAACTACCGTTAGGATGTAGATTGCTGATAATAGACAAAAAAGAGCAGGTTTGACTCCCAAAATCTTTAATAACAGATTGACTAATGGTCACTTTAGTTTATTAAACACCAAAGTGGTATAGTGTCTGAATTTTATGTTATCATCAAACCAACCTTTATTTATCTCCAAAACCATAGAGAAAGTGTTTACTCTCTCAGCTTTGTGTCATTAATAATTTAATGTGCAATGTTCTGCTTTCACACACTTGTGGTTTTTAATATTTGTCAGTGCTTTCTATTTATTTCATAAAAGTCTATGGTAAAAAAGGAATTATAGAGTTTATATTTGCATTAAGTTATAAATTGCATACGTTTATCAAAATCATGGTAATAGTTCATTGAAGAAAAGAAAATGGAATTTTGCTTTTTTAAAAAGAGAATAATAATCCCTTCTTGGACAGTCTGACAGCAGTCAAGTTTACCCTGAGAAGTTTGAAAACAGAATAACACATTTAAGATAACACTGTTTACTTTGAAAACATCTCTAGGGGAAACAGAACCAGCAATAACTTTAAATAGTGTATTTTTACAAGAGTCAGAAGAGTGAGAGTCTAGACTTGTAGTTTTCCTTCCAATTTTCTCCAGAGTGCTAGAGGGTATCAGTAGCTCCAAAAGTTTGGCGCAAATATGGGAAGTATACGTGCTCCCTTGTTCTTAGGAATGAGAATGCAGTCTTACAATCTACATTCTGCCTCTTCATCATGTGTCGTTTTATTTATTTAATTTTTCAAGATATTTTCATATCTGTCATTTGATATACTCTTGGAGAAAAACATGCTGGTAAAATATATATCATAGTCCTCCTATTACAGATGAGAGAAAAATTAAATGCATTGCATAGTTTCACATAACTGATTAGTAGGAGAAGTCGGGTCTCCTGGCTTTATAGTTGGAAAGCTTTGTTACTAGATCATTTTGTGTATTTCCAAGGCTATGCTTTTTAAACTTGTTTCATTTCCAGAGGCATCCTTTCTTATTTTGAATGAAACTCCCCTCAAAAAGATAGTTTTCCAATTTCCAAAGCAATTCTCACTTTTTACCCATTTTTCTGCTGAATTTGTGAAAAGTGAGCTTTAGCTGAGCCTTGCTTTCTTTATAGTCCCACCTCCCTTTGTCTGTGAGGCGCCTCCTTTCCGCTTCACCTATGAAAACTCTTTGAATGTACTGGCTGCTCTTTCTTTACCTGTCCCTAAATATTGTTGTCTGCAGCTGTTCATTCCTTGGACTCTTTTCATTCTTACCTTTTACTTCCTCACTGGCAACCTCATCCAACTCAATTACCTTGAACGGAGGAGTTTTGAAGTGTTTGGTGCGAGAGGATATAGTGATCCATTCATTCTTTTATTCAACACATTATTAGGGAGCTCCTCCTGTGCACCGGACATTCATTTACAGCCGTAAGAAAAGAAAATTTCTGCCCAGGTGAAGCTTGCACTCTGGTAGGTTAAATAGACCACAAACATACGTAAAAGTAAAGTAGGGGAGGAAGGATGAAAGTGCCAATAATGTGTAGAGTAAGTGTCATCTACTGAGACAGGGCCATCTGGGCAATGACCTGGACAAGTGAAGGAGCAGGCAGTGTGGTTTCTGGGCAGGAGGGTTCATGCCGACAGAAGCAAGGTCAGAGAGCAGATGATCCTGCAGTCCTTTGGACTTTTTCAGCCTTTGGCTTTTCTCTTAGTGTGATGGATTGACTTGGACACATGATCTGACTTAACTTTTAAATGACCACCTAGGATGCTGTGAGTTTTAGAGACAATAGGGAAACAAGAGTAGACGCAGGGAGATAGTTTAGAAGATATGGTGGCTTGAACCAGGGTGCAGGTGTGGGAGCCATGAGAAGTCATGGGAACCATGGGGAAGGTGGGAATGGACCGGGGGTTGCGGGGCCATGCACATCCTGCACTGCCCACCCTGGAATTCCAGTTGTTGTTGACTGTCTTCCCAAATGGTTGAGGGCTGAGCGACCTGGTTGTCAGCTTACTATTACTGCAGAGCTTCCTGACTGGTGTTTCCCTTAGTCCTCAGAGCACCTGGATGAGGTTAGGGTGACGGGAACCACTGAGTCAGTTGCCCAAACCTGCAAGTAACTTTGGGGCTCCAAATCTCCTCCACTTTACCACAGGGTACCATACAAATAGTATCAGTTGTGTTTATGTGTGTGTGTGGGCTGTGATGTGAAAATGGTGGGAAAGCACTGCACTACCAGACTGGGTGCATCTCCCTTCCCCAGAGTTGCTGAACTGTATGGCATCAATGTGCCTAATAGTAGATTGCATTATGAATGCTTATTCCACACCACATACTATTCTAAGCATCTTACAGGTATCATCCTAATTTTAAAAGTAACCATATTTGGTATAAAACCCCGAAAAGAAAATACAAATAAGTACTGATAATTATTTCCTGCTGTTGCAAACCTTTGATGGCCATGGTAAAAAGTCTGATTCCAGTCTCTACTAAAATGGACAATGATTGGAATGCTTAGAATAGTTTAGGAATATCAACTATAGTGAATTAAAAGATTTTTGGGGAGTTCTGAGCTTGGAAAACTAGCATGAAGAATGAATAAATGACTAATTATATTTCTGGAAACATATAATGTTCTGTTTTCATTAACATTATTCTCTTCTCTCTACTTTGATATGCCAAAAGAAAATGCAACATTTGCCTATTAATATCTGCATATGCATGTCATTAGAAATAGTTTACAACATTTAAGTTATAATTCATATCAATTAATATCTTTGGAAGTCCCTTGGAAAATAAATGGCATGACATGCTTTTTAAATAAATCCTAATCTTAAGGGAAAATGTAATATTTTATCAGTTGAAATATGTTAAACTATTTCTGATGTTTAACATGAATTAAAATTCTATTCATTCAACAACATTTAGGTCGCTTCAAGAACAAAAAGTTGTTTATTTCTCAAGATGAAAAATTGTACAAAACTCTCAACTATCACAAAGCTGTGACAGGAGCACCGTTTTTAGATGACACAGATCAAGTGGCCTCAGAAAATTGACAAAATTTACACAAAGTAACCATCTTAATAATTTTTTGGCAGTCACAAATAGAATTAAGCTGACAGCTTTTGAAGCATCAAATTAAATAGCCTGTTGACTTTCTTATATTACATGAGACATTCAGGATAAATTTTCCATGCAGTTAAGGGATGACGGACAATGAAATAATTACAAATGTTAAGGTAGTGAAGATAGAGTTTGAAGCAAGAATTATTATGTCTTTGTTTATGATGAGCACAGATATTTGCTGGTGCCCACATTAATAATAAGTCCTGAGTATCTTCTGGTATGGACGCCACTGAAAATTCTTGTAACTTTTCAGCAGATTCTGCATTTCCAAGGAAGTTCCCAGTAGCTTGCTTCCTAGGCAGTCTAGGGTGGGCGCCTATAAAAAAACACGTGACACAGAAAACCAGAAAGCAAAGATGAGAATTATAGGGACATAAAGAAGAAGATGCCACCAACAAAAATATTGAGGGAAAATCTAAGTAAACTTAGATGCATAGAGGGGTACCAGGAAAATTTAGACCTAGCAATAAGTGTACATGCTGACATACATATGTATATTATATTAGCATGTGCATTAATGTTTCCATTAGCTTATCATTTGTCATCTTATGTATATTTCATAGCAGTTGATAATTATTGCTTAATGTGAGTATAGTTTTAGCACCAGAAAGTTTTTATAATGGATTAATTTTGTTGTGAAATGTGAAATATAAATATCAAACTGAAACATGCTAATGGATTTAATATAGGCAGTCTAGTTGATTTCAAACCAAGAAATTAAAATCTTGGATAAAGGAGCATCTTAATGAATGTTCCACTTTAGATATTAGCATTGATGAAACTCCATATGCTCATACCTATAAAAATAATTATATATTATGCCAGAATAAGAATGAAAAAGAAAATTGAAGATAGTAAATATTCATACACTGAAAAAATACCATGTTAAAAATTCAAAATTAATCAGAAAAATCATACATATATATACATATATACTTTTTAAAGAATTAATGTTTAAATTACATTGGCTTAGTAGAATAGAGCAATGTATAAGTAAAAAGTAAATCAATGCCATTGATAGAAAGAATATAGAAAATGCAGCTGTCACTTTGAACTTATCTTTTCCAGCAAGTCCTAGTAATCTGAATGTGAAAAAAAACAAAACAAAGTTATGCATTCCTGTACTCACTCATGGATTCCATCACTGCCTTACTTTAAACACCGATTGCACCTATTTAATCCTTACTTAAACCTGACACCAAGAACATATAAAAATTAAATCACATGTGCCTAATCCAAGATTTCATGAACCTCTAAAATTTGTTCTCGCCTTTTCTTCCAAATTCTTCTCTTTTATCACTCAGCCATGTTACTGATTCCCCGTTTCACAAGCTCTGCTCATTCTGAGCTAGGCCAAGAATGCCTTCTAATTGCCACATCCACAAACACTCAAATCCCCTCACACATCCTTTGTCTCTCCACCTCCAACAGTCCACTCAGTGCCAATTCCTAACACTATTTTCCTATGCTAGACATTTTAATAATATTTATCGTATCTACTTATCATGCTGTAAATTCATTATGTTTAGGGAGATATTTTTGGCATGTTTAGAATATGCTGAAATGTGAATAAGCAAAAAGAAGAAAATTAAATCTCCCAATTCCAATGCCCAAAAATATTTGTCATTAATTTGATTATGTATTTTTGATAATTTTTTTATTATTTGTAGCTGAATATTTCCTAATTTTTAAAAAAGGCTGTGTGGTGCATAAACTGAAGCACTGGATCAAACATAGAAGCAGTGCTTTCTTCATTGAAGAACTTGATAATTTTGCTTTGACTTCAGAATGAATATCCATATCTAGTGTTCCCATTTTAGTGTCAAAACTCCCTCTCTACCTTGTTTTTGTTTTATTGTTGTTGTTGTTTTGTTTTGTTTTGTTTTTTGCATGTTGTGTAACTAGAAACATATACTTAATTTAGACTAATACTTTAAAATGTCATAAGAATTTTTATTTCTAATGTATCCAACTGGACTAACAGTTGAAAAAACATATATTCAAGACACAGCAGGTTGTTCTGGGACTTACAATAAAAAAGAATATGCAGAATGATGAAAGCAAGCTATTTGCATAAAATGCTATTTATC
>JAQZBX010005656.1:0-27904 GCA_029593785.1 Cabassous unicinctus
TGGACCCACAGAGCCTGAAAAGGAAGAAAGAACAAGAGACCAGGCAGAGATCACCCAACATCTTGCTTCAACACGTGGCAGCTGACTTTGGTGAGAAAGCAGCCTTGAGATGGACTCTTCAGGGCCTTGTAACTGTAAGCCTTTACCCCAAATAAATACCCTTTATAAAAGCCAACTGATTTCTGGTACTTTGCATCAGCAACCCTTTGGCTGACTAATACAGTTCTTAAATATGCATTCTTGTGCTTCTCGTCATCCTTCTGCTACCCCAACCTATTGTGGTATCCTGGCCAAGTCAAGAGTGGTATGTCAAATTGCCCCTGGTCCTTCTAGGAGCCCCTGAGACGGGGCTAAGTGACAGACGGAGTTATTTCAGTCTCAGGGTCCAAAGCCAAAGTGGAAGCCACCAACCTGCTTCCTGTCCCTACTAGCAGCAAGGTGGTATTCCAGGTGAGCAGGAGAGAGGCCCCGTGGGTGCTGGGCTGTCCAGAGGTGAGTGAGGCCCGTCTCTCCAATCTCTCCCCATGCACGGCTGGTTTGGAGCAACATAGCTCTGGATACCCTTGCTGGGCCCCTGGAGGTCTCTGGAGAGTACAGGTGGTGGAGACGCACTGTAATAACTGAGGTCCACACACCTTCACCAGCTCTTTACCAAACATTTGCCAAACATCTAGTCACTGGGGATGCTGAGGATTTCCTTGCCCAGAGCTGAATTTCATGGTCACAAAGAATTAGATTTAACTGATATTTACTAAGTGCTAAATGGCTGCATGAGAAAAAGAAAGTAAGCAAAAAGGATTGGGTGAGGAGCGTTCTGCCGATGGAGGAATGGAAATGTTAATTTAGGCTCCATCTTTGTTTACTTTTGTGCAATTTAATTTTATTCTCTCACCACATTTAATAGAAATGAGGCCCTAAGTGAAACCCTATAAGGCATCTGAACTTTTCATTCAACGTTTCCTGGATTTATATTTCTTTCTGGTGTCTTGGTTTAAACTTCAATAAATATAAATATTTTCTATGAGCTCCAGCCCTGGTATAGGCCTTGGGAGGCTTCCTCATAATTAATTCTCTGGGTTTTATCTGTTTGGAATTTACCCTTGAAGCCAAATTTGAATGATCTGGAAATTGGGGGTGGGGGGACAATATTCTTCCTGCTTATTAAACAATTCTTAATAAAGAAAAATTGAAATTATATCATTGGTACAAGTCTTTCTCTGTTGACAACAGGATATAAGATAGGGGAGTCTTTTATTTTTTTTTAATCAGCATTGACTTGATAAGAGGCTTGAAATTTCATTAGATTTACAGCAGTGGTGTCTGCTGCCCTCAATTTTTTTAAGACATGGAAGTCTTTACTTTTATTACAGAAAGATACGTAATAAATGCTCAGAACAGCTTCACAGTGTGACAGACTAAAATTATTAGAGAACCTGATATTCTTCAGTGTCATCCAGATTATTGGATGGAGGTTCTTTTTATTTCTTTCATTAAAACAGTTATTGTGGTAATGTATATAACATAAAATTTACAATTTTAACCATTTTTAGGTGTACAATTCAGTGGCTTTAATTACACTCACAGTGTTGAGCAATCATCACCACCATCCATTACCAAAACTTTTTTTATCAACCCAAACAGAAAGTCTGGCCCATTAGATAATAACCCCTCCCCACTCCAATCCTTCCTTCCCCAAGTCTCTGCTAACCTCTAACCTACTTTTCTGTCGCTATGAATTTGCCTAGTCTAGATATTTCAGCTAAGTGGAATCATACAATATTTGTCCTTTTGTGCCTGGTTTATTTCACTCAGCATAACGTTTTCAAAGTTCATCCATTTTGTAGCATGTATCAGAACTGCATTCTTTTTTATGGCTGAATAATATTCCATTATATGGATATACCACATTTTGTTTATCCATTCATCTATTGAGGGACATTTGGGTTGCTTCTTCCTTTTGGCTACTGTGAATATGCTGCTATGAACATTGGTGTACAAGATTTGTTCGAGTCCCCGTTTTCAATTCTTTGGGGTATATACCTAGGAATAGACATGCCAGGTCATATAGTAATTCTATTTTTACATTTTGGGGGAGCTGCCAAACTGTCTTCCATAGTGGCTGCACCATTTTACATTCCCACCTGCAATGAACAAGAGTTCCTATTTTTCCACATCCTTGCCAAGAGCTGTTATTTTCTGATTTTTTAGTAATAGCCATCTTAGTGGGGATGAGGTGGTATCTTTTGGTTTTGATTTGCATTTTCCTAATGGCTAATGATGCTGAGCATCTTTTCATGTGCTTATGGCCATTTATATATCTTCTTTAGGGAAATGTTTACTCAAGTCCTTTGCCCATTTTTCAATTGGGTTGTCGTCTTTTTGTTGTTGAGTTGTAGGATTTTTCCTTCACATTTTATTCACAAATTTCTCATACTTGTATTCTCAATGGTAGCACTTTATACAGAAGCATCACCTGGCATGTGAGTCCACCTTCTCTTTCTTCCTTTCACCTGAGGTAGTCTAAATCAGCCCTTCCCTGAAGCATACCTCTTCAGCTGTGCAGCGCAACACAAAGGGGGCAATGTTTTCCCAACCCAGAAGCTCATCAACTTGAACCCTGAAGCATGACATGTGAATACCTTACTGCAAGAGCAGGAGCAGCTCACAACTGCTATACACGATCATTAGCAACCTGCTTGCATTTCCAGGGCTGCCTTGGTGGATTAATATATGCACCATATTAAGCCATCTGCCTTGGAGTCTGACCCAGACTTCCTCCATGGTGGCCGGCTGCAAAGCTTACCCATGAGTGTTAAGAGGCAAGGTACACTTTCATTACATTTATCTTTACTAATTCTTTCCTTTTGTTCTCAACAATATCCCTTGCCAGGCTCTCATTTCTCATATTCATATAGCCTGGAGTCTAATAAAAATGTTTAATCTTCTATGTCAACTCTTCAAGTTCAGCATTAATCCTTTATAAAAATCAGGTTAAAGAGAAAAGAAGAGATTACAGGTTGCCCATGAAGATGTGACATAGCTTGATTATTATCATATTGCTTGACATACTTTTGTACACTTTAAATTTTTTCTCTAATGCAGTCATTTAAAAACTAATTTATTTTATTTTATTTTATTTTATTTTTGCTCTAAGGAAACAACAACATTGAGTTCTCTACAGACCCAACAAAGTTCCCCTCCCTAGAGATGCTGAGAGTCACCCTGTATCAGGGAGAATGAGGATTGAAACTTTTTGTTCCCTTGTGCTGCCTGATAGCTGAAGAAATGGAATTGCATTGGAAGTCAGGTCACCTCATTATATTTATATATTTGTAGAGCAAGTTTTGGGGGAGTGTGGGGAGGTAATCCTCTGTGTTTTTTCAAATGAAAGCAACTTAGAGAAAGTAGCAAACTTCCCCTCCTTCCTTCCATCTACTTCTAAATAAGCAATCAGCATATTAAGTGACATTACTCCTAATATAAACCCCTGGGATAGTATGCTATTAATTTATCTGTACTCTGAGGAGTACCACCCACTTCTCATCCAGGTTCTTAATCCAAGGAAACGCTTATTCCTTGCCTTCAGTTATTTATTTTCCTCTAGGGTCCCTTCGGAGGGAGTCAGCCAAACTCTAAGTGAATTACTTGGATTTTTGAAAATCCAAACAACTTACCTTACCTTTTGCAAGGCTATATTTGGTCATTTTTATCTAGCTTTATATTGAATGCTAACTCAAGACACAAGTAATATTTATTTTCTCAGAGGAGGCTTCTCAAATGACAGCCCTAGAAACTCTGTACTATCTCTTCATTCTTCAGAGTCTGACTTCTCTCAAAACGGAAGCTTACCAATCTAAAATCTGGAGACTCCACGAGTGTGTATGTGTGTGCATGCACGCGGAGGAGAGCATCCATACTCTCAAGAGTGTCCTCAAAAGAGGTGAGAGGTCCTCCCACTCCAATGATTTCCAGTTCTCAGGTATGCTTCCTATTTTTGATAATACAGTCAACATCGTACTTTATTTCCTTCAGATGCTCTGGATCTCTGATTTACGGCACTGAAACTTCTCAAATTTGGAGAGCGGATGTGGCTCAAGGTCTTGAGCGCCTGCTTCCCACATAGGAGGTCCTGGGTTTGATCCCCAGTGCCTCCTAAAAAAAACAACAACAAGCAAACAAACAAAAAGAACAACTCAGGGAAGCCAATGTAGCTCAGTGGTTGAGCACCGGCTTCCCCCACACGCAGTCTCGGGCTCAATCTCTGGCCCCGGTACCTCAAAAAGAAAAAAAAAACAAAAAAAACATTGCTCCACCTGCTTTTCCTTGGATTCAAACCACCACTTAAATTGCACCAAATTCCTATAAAAACTGTCCTACATCAAAGACTGATAAAGGACAGGAAAGCCACACCAAACTCTCCATAGTGCACCTCTCTCTTACAGTGCTTTCCAACTTGCTTAGAGCACAGCTTCTGATACCCAATATATGACAGTGCATTGTATGTTTCAGTCTCTTCAGTTGCTTTTTGAACTGTCATCCGTTTGCCCTCTCCATTTCCAACTGGTCCTTAACATGTCTTCCGAGTTTCCTGAGACAGATTTTTCACTTTTCTAAAGGATACCTTTTTGTAATAATAAAACTTTCATACTTGTCTGCTTAATCACACCAGCTTTACTGTCCCCTTTTTACTTTTTGTTTTTGGCTCAGAGGTATATGAACCATCTGTGCCTCTAAAACAGTTTGCTTAAATAGCCTCCAGGCAGATTTTATGGTTTTTAAGTTTTTTACTTTAACCTTCAGCCTGCTGTTAGCCATTTTCATCAGAGTTTAAAAATCAGCCTCTTTTGGAAATGACTGTCACTACGTGTGGTTTTCAGGAGCCACTGGAACTACAGAGGGGCTGCTGATTCCAGCTGAAGTGCACTGTGGTCACAGCTCCGTCACCTGAGGCAGGTGCAGGGGTGGTTAGCCTTGGCGAGGGTCATCCCCTTCTCTACTTGGCATTCTGAAGAGCAATGCAGATACCTCTCATTCAGAATATCCACGTCCATGGCACCCAACTGAGACCCAAGAAGATAAAAGCTGAATTACTGACTTGCCTATTTATTCATCACTGCATTTTTATGGAGTTGTCATCATGGTCCTAGGCAGTAAAATGAGATACCAGGCTGAAACAAAAATACAAAGAAATGGAGGACAATGCCTTCCTTCCCGCCATACCACTGTGTCACAAGAATCAACCTCTTTTTTTGTGCCAGTGGACATGCTGTCCTGTTTCCATTGTATCACAGTTGTCTAATCTGGGGACCTGAATGTCAAAAAGCAGTTTTCTGACCTGGAATTATCACCACTCAAACTTCCTCCCTGCCCTTGCATTAATGTGACTACTGCTCTATAGTTCTCTCTAGATAACAAAACCACCTCTCTTCTCTACACCCAGGCAGGTTAATCTGCCCTTTCCATGGCTCTTTCTATCAAAAAGTGACCTATCCCATTTATTTTCAATCATCCAACCACATTCATCAGACAGTAATTACACTATTCTCCTCTTTCAAATCAGTGCATCTTCTTTCAATCTTTTCTCTGTTGTCACTGTTGCTTTTCTGATGCATTTGATAATTTAAAACACTTAAGATTTTATTTCTTGTTTATTATTATTATTATTTATTTATTTACAAAATGCTTTACCTTCTGGAGTTACAACTGTCAATATACTCCCTGAAATGCATCAGTGTGAATGTGCTAACTCTACAGTGCACGTAGCTGAGTGGAAAGTCAGGGCAGACAGAGGTGAAGGCAAGCAATAATTCCCCATGGTTGGTAGAATGAATGAATGAATGCACAAACGAATGCATAAATGTGGTCACTGTTCTAGAGAGAATTTGTTTGTTTGTAAGTAAAGCTGAAGTCCTTCACAAAGAACTTGAACTTGCTCCCTCCATGAAGTAGCAAGTCAAGGCCAGGATTGAAAATCAAGCTGCAGCGGCCTCAGCCCAAGAAACTCTTCCTTCCTCTCATTCACTATGTAATATCTTTGCATCCTTCATATTCCAGTTCTAGCACTGCTTCCTCAAGGAAGCTTCCAGGTCTCCAGACTAGTCAAAGCCCTCTGTTAAAGACTCTCTCAGCAATGTGCCCACACCTTCCTAGCACCTGTCACAGTGGCTATTTCACATTTGTGTTATTTAAATAAATGTGAGTCCCCCACTGGACTGTAAGCTTCATGAGGGCAGGGACTAGGTTTTCACTGGCCAATGACTAGCATAGTGCCTGACACATAGTATTTAATCAATAAATATTTGTTGAATACATAAATAGATTAATTAATTAACAATTGTCAAAGTTGCAACCTTCAAGGCCTCTTCTCCTTTGGCTACCTTAACTTGCTGCATTCGGCCTCAGACTGAATCACAATTCTTTTGAACATACCTCTTTCCCTTCCGTTTATCAGACAATTTTCAGAAACAGAGGAATTAGCTTAATATGTGGGAAGGTAACTCCTGATGAGCAACAGCAGCCTCATCCCATCACCCTTCCTTTCCCAGGCATCTGCCTCTCCATACCCACTATGGTTCTTGGCCAGCATCTCCCAGGCTATTTACAGTGATAAAATAACATACTAGGATATAGACTGTTCTAAACTAACTGCACCATTGTTCTTCTTCATAAATGGGGATATCTGACAGCTAACCATAATACCTTCGTCTTAGTCCCATGCAATCTCATGTTCTACAGAGTCCAAAAAGAAAAGAAGAAGATAGCACTTTAGTAGTGGTACTAAATATTATAATAATCAGTTTCTCAAACCAATGTTCCTAGTCAGAGAGGTAGTTCATCTAAAGGCCCAGTGATGACTATTAACTGCATTTTTATATTTCAGTCCATGCTTGGATTCCAGATTCCTTCTTCTACATGACAAGACAGGAAGGGCACTACATGTTCACTGTGTAAAGAATTTGATCTCATGAGCTCACCTCTCCTTCTCTAGTGGCCTTTTGCTGGCTCCTACCATCAGTCATCACTCTGACCCCTTCCCTCTTTTAACATTTCCAAGATTCTCATTCTTGTAGCTACCCATCCCCATGTAGCCCATGGGCTTTACCAGAAAATGAGCCCAATTCCAGCTTCAGAAGGAAGCCCTGATTGGTTCAAGCTAATAAGACCATTGCAATCCCCTTGTCATCGTTCCTAGTTCATATGCAAGCATGTGACCTAAACATAGCCAAGAAGGGTGAATTTCAAGACTCTTGCTTGGAATGCTAGAGCACAGGTAGACTGTCTTCTTTTGGATGTGAGCAAGGAAGCGTGTAGCCCTGATTGCTGCTAGCAGCCATCCCATGACCTCTGGGAAGCTCTGGGGACCTCTTAGGCTTTGGGATACAGCCAACACTGTAATTAGAAGAACAGAGAGGTGGAAAGAAATGGTACCATGATGAGACAACAGCACCACTGCATCAACCAACCCTGAAGCATACCCTATTCAGGACTTTAGAGTTCTATCAGATAATAGATGCCTTTTATTATTTAAACCAATTTAAGTTGGGTCTTCTCTTACTCTCATAAAAAGTCCTAACTGATACACTCCATAAATAATCATCAAACTAAGAATAACATCAATTTCAGAATAATCTTTTTACCAAAAGATGGTCCCTCCAAAGTTATCATCTCTTTTTTCCATTATGCTACATCTAGAGGTAGCACTTGAGAAGACCTGTGGATGCTGTAGATCTCCTAGCCCGAGTTGGATCTTGTGTGGAAGCTTTCTTTCTGAGGCCCTTTATCTTCCCACTGGGTTGGGGGCAAGTCCCATCTACCCTATAGAAAGAAAACCGCTGTGTCCCGACACATAACCAATGACGTCCATCCTTGTTTCCTTTCCTCCCTTACCTCGCCAAAAAAAATCTAAATTGGTTCAACACACTTTTGCTACTGGGAAATGTTTCATAACTACTAATGAATAATTCAGTGAACAAGATATTTTTAGTTTTCTATTGCCAGACACACCCAACTTTTATGGGAAGGCTGTTGCCATGCTTACTCTCTAATTCTCCTTTGCATCCAGGATTTTAAATACATCACTTAACAGAGGCCTAATCAACAACAAAAATTACATCACATTACTCACTCTGCTCAACGCCCTCCAATATCTGCCATAAGGCTTAAAACAAACTCTTAACTACTACTTCTCCAGGCTACATGATCTGGCCCCTAACCACCTTGATCACCCCACTCCAGGCACTCTGACCTGTCTACTGTTCAACATGCTTTAGGATCTCTGTTTACACTTGCTTCTCCTCCTCCCTGGAAACTTCTTCTATAAGGTCCTCACAAACTGGCTCCTTGTCTTCATTCTGTCTCTATCTGCACATCACCTCCTCAAAGAGAACTTCTGGGAAAAAAAACAGCACCCATCGCTATCCATCCCCTTGCCCTGCTTTTTCTTCATAACATTTATCACTAACTGAAATTATATTACACATATACATACTCTTAACCTTAATATTATCTATATCTCCAAGTAAGGTCACTTTTAAGGCAGGGAGTTTCTCTCTTATTCAGTAATATAGCCAACAAACCTAAAACAGTACATTATAACAAATTATAGGGGTTCAACGTATCTTTTTAAATTTTATTTTTTAAGAATAATTGAGTGAATAAATAACAGAAGTTTTTTGTTTTTTCTTTTCTTTTTTATTTTTTAGCTTGGCTAAAAACATCAAGTAAGTATTTGTCTCCTCTTGGGCAAATCCCCCCTGACTTTAACTATTTGCCCATCTTTATCTCACCTTGCCCCCTGGATCTCTGTATCCCTAAATCCTTTGACATCAACAACCTAAATTTCCCCAACTTATCAAACATACACTCCTCCTCGATAATCACAGAAAGTTTCAAGGCATTCAAAGATCCTCCTTATAATAAAGAGTTGGAAATGCACTCATGGAACTGCTCACCAAATTTTAAATAATGAGAAATCATTCTATCAAAATAGATTACAAGGACAATGAGTTTCCACTTCCTACCTTCTAGGATGGCTATAATTTTTAAAAATGGAAAATAACAAGTGTTGGAGAAAATATGGAGAAATTGGAACCCTAGTACATTGTTGACAGGAATGTAAAATAGGGCAGGAATTGTGGTAACTGTGGTGGCTCCTCAAAAAGATAAACCTAGAATTACTTTTTTGTATGACCCAGCAATCCTACTCATAGGTATATACCCAAAACAATTGAACACAGGGATTCAAACAGATACTTGTACACCAATGTTCATAGCAGCATTATTCACAAGAGTCAGAAGGTAGAAAAAACCCAAGTGTCTATCAACAGTTGAATGGTTAAACAAGTGTGGTATATTCATATAGTGGAATATTATTCAGCCATAAAAAGGAATGAAGTTCTGATACATGCTACAACATGGATAAACTTTGAAATCATTATGTTAAGTGATATAAATCAGACACAAGGGGATAAATATTGTATGAATTCCATTCATATGAGATAGGCAAATTCATAGCCACAGAAAGTAGATTAGAGTTTACCAAGGCTGGGAGAAGGGAGAAATGGAGAGTTACTGCTTAATGGGTATAGAGTTTCTGTGTGGAGTGATAAAAAATGTTTTGGTAATGGATGGTGGTGATGGTTGCAGAGCATTGTGAGTGTAATAAACACCACTGAATCATACACCTAAAAATGCTTAAAATGGCAACTTTTATGTTATATATATTTTACTACAATAAAAAATGGTAAGTAGGAAGGAAGGAAGGAAGGGAGGGAGGGAGGAAGGAAGGAAGAAAAGAAGGAAGGAGGGAAGATAGATAGGTAGATTGCAGGATACCAGATCATTTATTGGGTCCAAACAGAAATCACCACTTTATTATGAAACATTTGGCAAAGGGCCTGTGATGCAGATCAGTAGTCATCATACCTAAAAACTCCTTATTTCTATTATGCATTGAACCCCCAAAATACACTTATTGGGATAAGAGTCCAATAAATAGTTCTATCAGTGCTATTTAACGAGTTCAGAATAAAACACTAAGGAAGTTTAAGTCTATGACAAAAATTGGATGCAAAATCCTTGATTTATGTCATCAATTCTACTATCTCTATGGAAAAATAATCATTTCAAAGTTGACAGTTGTTTTTCCATAATCTAAAGTGGTTAAATACTTTTAAATGCATCTCAGTATATTTATGAAGGAATTCTCCCACATGCCTGCAAACCTCTCTCATAAATCAGTATAATGTTTCCAAAGCACATTTGGAAGTAAAAAATTCATATCTACTAACTATATTTTCCTCTATTAGAAGATGAATTCAGCAGAAAATACATTAATGTCTGAATTTATAATAGGAGTGGTTAACCCTTAACCACTGCAAACTAATGAGGAATATTTTACCTTGGAAGGATTAATCAGGGCTCTCCAACACAATGCAATTCAACATTTTGAGAATTTAATCATGAATGGATTTCATTTCCCTATTTACTTTTCATCATGGGGATGACTTACAAAGACACTACATTTTAGAATAAATGTAATTCTTGAGCTTAATTTCATCACTTTAGAGAAATGTTATTTAAAAAAATATTCCATCGTTTAAAAATAGCCTTCACAAGAAGGCACAATACTAAGGATTATGTCGTCTCTAGGCCAAATTCAGTTCTCACATCTCAAGCAAATAGCAGTATAGACGTATTGAACCTCAGAACCTGAATCTGACTAACCCTCTGTTAGCAATGAGACAACAACACAAATTCTGGGAGGCTGTGATTACTGGACATTGACTTCCATCCCCGGCCATTGATTATCTCTGTCTTTGTTAAAGACTACAGGAGTTTCATTTAACTAAAGTGCTCAGTAAATTGCAGCAGAGTTCAAGCATCTTTTATGGATTCATTAAGCCATTGATCTGCTGCTTGTACTAGTGCCCAGCTCTGGCCCACAGCCTGTGTTTATAGAAAATGTAACAGACTGACATTTGTAACCTACAAAGGTGGGCTTTCAGGAGACATTAGATTCCACTGTGTGCACGGCCACCCTAAGAGTGGATTGTAACATAGGGAATTTTCCATTCTCAGTCTGAATTGCAAGTGGTCAACTGCAGCAAGATTTTCTTTATTCTATCCTAATCTATGATAATATGAACAGAGCACAAAAGAACCTAAGGAACAGAGAAATACGCCTGACTTGCCCAGTTCACACTTTTGCTTATGTATACAAAGGCCATTCCAAGGTATTGAGATGGGGGGGAATAAAAATAACCACGGGCAGGCTTGTGGCTTGCATCTCCCACCTATGGCCTTCTCGAGCGTACTAGGTTTTGTGACCACTGATCACAAAAGCGGGTGAGAGAAATTCTGGATGCAAACTGCTGTAAAATATCTCAAGGCAAGCCACCTGCCCTGTCTAATGCATGCACGTGTGTAGATATTTAACATTTTTAACAGAGCATTTGAATTAGAGCATAACTATAGTCCCAGGAAAATGCACAATCGTTTTCTCTTCGTTTCTCTGGCTAGCACACCCAGTAGTCTTAGAACTTTCTCTATCTTCTGGTCTTTATTTGTAAAGTCTCATATCACTATCCCTCTTAAGTTAGACACAAAGAGTAACTGTGCTGGATGCCACTTATGACAGGAGAAGCACATAAAAAAGACTCATTCAATAATTCTTTAAATGCTCATTCTTCAGATTAACCTGACCATGGTTAGCAGCAAGTGAGAAACCTGGCAATGCAAGTGACTGGATCGATAAGGAGAACGTATGTCCCAAATAAATAGATCCCTTCCTGATCATTTGTTTCACTGAACTGCCCACTGCCCAAGCAGACAGCTGGACTATGAACTCAAAGCACGCACATTCATCACTCTGCAGCAGCGGTCACCAGAACACAATGTGGCTGATGCAATCTGACACTGTGGTTAATGTTAAAAGGGAGCGTGCCTTTTAGATGGATTGGATAATTACCGGCAGCTCAGATGAGAAAAACTTGATTTAAGTGTAGAGCATTAGCTAGCACCAGAAGGATGGCCAGAGATACACTGTGTCTGAAAATTACCATTCAAGCATATTGTCGATAGCCCTGTGTATTGATCCCTGCTGGGTAACAGGATTCGCGACTATGAAAAATCCCCCCTCTTACTTCTGCTCACTGCAAAGAAATGTTGAACACAGATTGGGGCTTGGAGTTATTTGGGGTTTTCATCACCTCGTCACATTTAATCAAAAACATCTAATGTTGTTCAGAAGTTGAAGTCTATTCTGGATAATGGGTGAGAGTTATTCCTTTTCTCTGTTCCCTCCACAATCTCCCAAAATGGAGCCCATTAAAATTAGAAGGGGTTTTCTATTCTTTCTTTCAGTACAACCCACTTGCCCATTCTGTTTGTGCTTCAGGTATCCCTGAGGCCAGTGTTTCCCAACTAGTTTTCAACTCATGCTTCCTTTCAGGAAACAAAAGTCACGTGCCTCTCCCCCAAGCTTCTAACGCCTTTGTAGGACACTGCACCCCACCCCATCTGCAGACCCTCTGCCCTGGAACTCCTTCCAGCTTTCTGTGAGAGCCCACGTCCCTTTAAACTCACTACATTGGCCCAAACTTTCCTGCTCTAATCCGAGACCAAATGTTTCAGAGGGCTAGCCTTTCTCCCTCCTCTGCTATTGCTTTTCACAGGTTCTCATTTGCAGAAACGCATCAATATTACATTCCATATTTCAAAATGCCAGAGAACAAGAAAACAGCCAGTTTTGTTGTTCTTTCCCCAGAGCTCTCTGAGGACACCTCTGTTTGCTGTGACTGACGGGGAGCTCAGCCACTGACTGGCAGACTAACACCCTGGAGGGAGGCCACTCTACATGCCAGGCAATGGGCAGGCTTCCAGCACAGTTCCAGTGGACTCTGCAGAACCAAGCAATCATCCTGCAGGTGAGGGTGCAGGCAGATAGGCCCCAACAGGCTCACTGACACCCAATAAGAACAAAGTGAATCGACAGGAAGAATCTCCCTGGTCTCTCTGAGAGCATTTACTCATGGACCAAAGATATTTGCAAGCAACTGGCAAAAACAGGTTTATGGCCTGAGCTTCAGGCAGTCAGGGGACAGTGATTGCACATAATTTCTTAATGTCTTTCTCCAAACCATCATGAATGATAGTCATTTTGCAAATTAAATCTTGCAGGTGTTTAACGGGAAAAAAGCAGACAGGTTAATCACTGGATTAACAGGGCAAAAGTTGCACATTTCTTCTGCACTACTCGGTTATATGATTAAGTCTGAAACTGAGAAATCATTCCCAGGATAAATATTCAAGTTTAAGAAAAAAGACCAAAGTCTATGTCTAAATAAATGTAACTCCAAATAATATCAGGAAACATGTTAATTAGCAATGAGTTCTTCCAAACTTACTACACAATATTCCTCTCATTGGATAGTTATTTTATTATTATAATGATTGTTACGATATCTTAATGGCATCATTTGCAAATGCTGTTTCTGTCTCTATAACCTTTTTACTTTTAATGCATTCTTACCCTTATCTTCTATTCACCTAGATTTCTTTCCACTGCAGTCTGCTGAGAAACAGCAACATTCTGGGATTAAAGAAGTATTTTTCTCTATTCTTATTTCAAACTATGGAAAAACTAGAAGACAGAGGTAAACCTTTGGTGCTCTTGGAATCTGTGTTTGTTATTAGGTTGTCAATGCCACTACTCCATAAAGAACACTATCAACTTGAGATTCAAACATGGAAAGAAAACAATCATCCTTTACACATTGCCTGCCTTGGACATTTGTCTTGAGTTTGAGTTCCTGTTTGATTTTTGGACATTAGTTTAGACAACAGGATATTTTCCATGTAAAAGGAAAAAGATCAAACACAGGATCTTTGGAAATGACTGCTATTTGTGGTCTTATTTATTACTCTCATTTTTTAGAGGGATAATTGTTTCAAGGCATTACTCTCTTAGGAAAGTTTTTTTTTTGTTTGTTTGTTTTGTTTTTTTTGAGGTACCGGGGCTGGGGATTGAACTGGGGACCTGCTACGTGGGAAGCCAGCACTCAACAACTGAGCTACAATGGCTCCCCAGGAAAGAATATTTTTAAGTTTCTGTTATTGTACAAAGTAAAACTGATATTAGCAAAATGGATTAAAAATTTCAGCATCTCTTGCAAAACCACTAAGGAGTCTCTATGACTTTCCAACTCCTAAGCCAATCACTAGACTAGAAATCATTTCAAGTCCTTCTCTATTTGTGGCCCCAAAGGGGGGCTGGGAAAAGTGAGCCATTAGGCCCCTGAAAAGTCTCCAGTGCATCAAGTAATGAGATTGGCATCCCATTGTTCCTCTAAGGTCCAAAGACTACAAAAGCATAATTATTTTTCTTACCCACTGTTTCAAAAATATTTGAGCCAGCCTTTTGGGAATAGGGATTCTACATAATATAATTATGAATTAACACTATAAGCTTTTTAGAGCCAACATCCTGAACTATGTAAGGTAGTAGTTAGATTCCTTAAGTGCCTACAGCTGTGATTCGCGGCCCTCTGTGAGCAAAGTGTTTAGTAGAAGTACTCTGAAGAAAACCTACATACCTGTAGCAATCCAAACCACTCCTCAAAGTATATTTTGAATTCGGTTTAAATATATAGCCTACGTGCCATAAAGAGTTAACTTAGTTTCAACCCATGCCACCTCACTTCATGGTACCAGGGTTTGTGAGAGAGACAGGTGACATTTTTCACCATGCCTATTAAACAGACACAGAAACCCAAAGAGGAATGAAGGTTTGAGGAGCAAATGAAATTTAAAGAGCCAATTTTCAGTGGGCCTTCATTCTGAGAGTTGGGCTATTTTTGTCCTTGTTTTTAGCAGCGAATCAATTCCTGTCTATATACCCAAGCATTTGTGAAGAGGAGAGCAGGGGAACCACAGGCACAGCTGTCCAATTTACATTCACAAATGCAGGTGTTGCTCAGACACAAAGCAGAGGTCAGCTGAATACTGCTCCTAATTAGCTACCTCTTCTACTAGGATTTTTCCTTGTAAAGTTGTGCATGCAATTTGGGTTCAACTTAGAGACCATTTTTAGAATCGCAGCATGCTAGCCAGAAAGAAAGGGGTTGTCATTTGAAAAGCATAATTTACAGCATAGTTAATTTTACCTGTTTTTAAAAAATCTACATTATACCTAAGGCAAAATTCTGTTCTACATACACATTATTCGCTTCTCAATATTTAAAAGTGTAGAATTTAGCCAGAAAAATCTTTTATGTAGGAATGGGAAGAATTTTGCCCTTTTTCTAAGATTAAGAAAAATCTGCAATCTTTATAATGAGGATAAGGACTTTGTTAAATGTTACAAGACGAGAAGTAATTTACTCTGGCTTCAGTGGGGAACACCCTGGGGCTTATTTCAGCAGTTCTTAGAGATGGTGAGACAGAGACTAGCATCTAGTACGATCCATTAGGAAACCAAAAGAAATGACCACAAAATCCTATCAGTTAACAAATGCAGCAGCTGTACATGTTTATTGTAATGCAATATAATGCTGTTGCAGAGATAACATTTTTAAAATTAAAAAAAAAAATGAATCCAGCAGGTGATATGACCAGTTTATTTCTCTATTTGAAAAAGGAGAGCTTTGGAATATATAAATACGTGAGAATATTGCAGAGGAAAAACAGATACTGTATGTACACTGACGGGCTACTGGCTTCCGCAGGCAAAGGCCCTGGCTAAACATCAAGCCACTGCAACTTCCAGGTTTTAGAAGATGTTGGAAAACTTATCCCAATTAACTCCTTGCAGGAAGTGAAACGTAATGGGCCGCCTCCTCCTGCTGATTTTACCTACTGTAAGAATTCCAAAAACTGATTCTTATATTGACTCCCAATTATCCAGTTTTCAAAAATGTATGCTACAGTGGTTTAAATCCAATATGACCTTAAACTTTGAAACAATGTAAAAATGTATACTGTGGTATTCTGGGCTGTTTTTCCAAATTGAATCAGTTGCCTTTCTTCAAAGGCTAACTGAAGTAAAATCACTTTGCAAAGTATAACATTACCAGCAGGATGGTGACAAATACAGCTTGCTTGATTTTATTCACTACCGGCAGCCCATCAAGATTCAGACCCATAACCCTTCAGAATTATAGAAAGACCAAAACCCTTGTTCTACAGCCATCTTCTGGGATGGAATGCAAAGTATTTTGTTGTGGTAAGTAGGGTTTTGAAGAAGAAAGAGCTGGGTCCACTCCTAGGATTGTGACCACAGTGCTGCGCATTCAGAACGGCAGCCCGGGGTCTTGGGGATCATTTAAACCCCCCCTGCTAAAATGAAACAGGTCTCTGGTGAGTTGCTCCTCACGCCCTCCTCCCCAGCCTCCCTGGCCCCTCCCAAGGGAAAGTGAACTTGACTGTTGACCTTTCCGAAAGAATTCCAAACAATTTTCTCACTTGCCTCTCTGTTCCAGTGAGGATTATGAGCCTAATTCTTAGAGACTGCTTCTAAAATTCCACCCCACTAAATTCTGCAGCCTAATTCTTTCAGCATTATGTTTTTGGCAGCATGATGTGACCCAAATTTGCAGGAGATAATTTGCTGCAACAGTGCTTCTTGCAATGCAGTGAGTCTGTGATAAGCATTTCAGGATTGCAAATATCAGACTTAAAAAATAATAACAATAATGTTTGCTTTAAGAAAGGCTAGATTTTGATCTTGTATTATGCAAATGGAAATGCTTAGAAAATGTGGACAATTTTGTGAATTAAGGAGGCTTTACAGATCAATGGAAACTATTCAAGGACTAGCAACTTTTTTCAGTAATTGGCAGCTATAGCATTTTTGTTTATTTAGGAGGTACTGGGGATTGAACCCAGGACCTCGAACATGGGAAGCAGGCGCTCAGCCTCTCGAGCATAGCAATTTTTTTAAGGATTAAGAAATCAGCTGTATGTGTATGCATGTGTGTGACTATAAAAATATCAGTCATGCATTCTATTTCCATAGATTGTGGCTACTAATAATCTCAGTGGTCATTTTCAGACCCAGAATGTCTTGACAAAAAGAACTATAACCAGGGCTGTTCCTGTGTTTGTCTACCATGCTTCTCACAAATGCTTGGCTATGTGAGCAATGCTGGCTTATGTCTTCATTATTTCACCTTTTCTCAATACCAATCAACTTTAGCCGGACTATAAGGTGTCAAGTGAGACTTGATGTGTTCTGTTGTCTAGAATTTGTCGATCAGGTTTTGGAAAGAGCACTATTCCCATTGGGAAAGAGTGTTAAACTGGGTGGATTAAAGCTTTGTGGCCATGCTTATGTGACTAGTTTCTCATCTTTTATAAGAAATCTCTAGCACTTGTCTTTCACACTCCCTAGTCTGTGCACTTTACTCTTGGGGAGACACTGTCCCTTAGGATCATGGTGTCCCCATCAGATTCATTCACCCTCTTGGAATTCAAACACCAAGCCAAGAGAAACTGAAGAACAGGTTACATGTCAAAGCGGGACTGCTTATTCCAAAAGATTAAGTATGACAGAGAAATAGAACAGACAAAACAGAACGAGTGAAAACTTAACACTAGAAGGCACGCAGTGTTTTCAGCTAGAAGCTCAGAGACGCTGTGGCGTGCTCTGCTGAGGCCTGCTTAGGCTGCCTCTCTCTGGTGCTCTTACCTTATTTCTCTTGAAGTAGGCTCGTCGGCAGGCCGCAAAGCACTTCTCGCTGCAGAAGCTTTTCACCTCACTTCCCATACTCAGGGAATAGCGCTTGATTCCCACTTTCTGGCACCAGGCACACATTATTTGTACATTTGACACATCATCTTCTATAATAAAAGTATAAGAAAAATGTTCATATCAGAAGCAAACATGCCTTCAAACTTAGACACACCCTGAACCTGACAGAACCTATCAAGGTCTGATTTCAGTTTCCGCAAATAACATGATTTACTTAAAAACCAGAGCATGAGACTGCAGAGCAATGGGGGTTCCTAGGGCTTCTTAGTCTGGCTATAATGCTTAATCTTTCTGGTTGAACCGTCCCCAACGTTCGTGAAAGCTTCTAAAATGACCCATTTCATCAAGGGTACTGCTGAAAGCCTACAAGGTCTGCGTTGGGTGGGACATCTTGATAATGCCTTCATGGGAACCTTGATCGCCAGGAGCCAGGCTCAATCATGACCTGCTCCCTATTCATTGCTGAGTGACATGGCGTCTGGTGGACTCTTGCAAGGTAATGATTCCAAAGTGATATGTTTAGTCAAGGAAGGAAAGAGGTGAGTGGCCAGGTTCTGGCAATGGACAGGGATGAGCCTGGCCCTCTGAGCGGTCTCCTGTGTCACAGCCTTCCTACCCTGGTCTCCTCAGGGAGGCACAGGCCTCACTGTGCTGCACGGTCCCTGGGTGGAGGCACGGTGATGGTGGGATCAGCCACGAGACCTGAGGGCACATGGCTGCCCAGGCCTCCTCGGCTAGACGCGTGGTCCTCTCAGCTCCTGTAGGACCCATCACCCTGTCTCGGGGATGCTCAGAATGACTTCAGGTGGTCGGCAAATATTTTCAATATTTAAAATTCTGTATTTAAGTGAGTCTGTTAATAAAATATACCGAATAAATCACAGTCCAGGTGGTAAAAGGATATGACAAATTTTGTGACAATGATAGTCAAATGACTGAAGTTTGGGAAACACTGACCTCTCAGTGGCAGGTTGAGGGTAGGCAGAATAAAGGAGCCTTCTAATAGAAGCCTAAGAAATATTTCCTTGCTTCCTCTTAGGGGCTTGCTACATACTGAGTGTTCTCTGCCCTCCCAATTGACAATATATCTGATTGTCACTATTAGCCACAACTCTTCTTTCCTTTATAGAATTTTTTTGTACTAACCCAGACTCATGCTCCAGACATGAATGGAAATCACAAAATCCCCAACAAGCTCTGGTATAGTGTTGTCTGATTTCTGAATAAAATCCCCCAAAGACTAATTGCTAAGCAAGGCCTGGTCCATGAGTAGTTGACATATTCATGGTTCATAGAGTCTGTCATGCAATCATTCCATTTCCAGGGAAAAGATATGGTTTGAGGCAGTGTGGTCATCAGCCTGCAAAATTAGAAGCAAACTAATTTGTAGTGCAGTGATACAGCTATTCTTTTCCCCCTGAGTCTCATCACTCAGAACTACGTGCAGCATTTTATTTAGTGAAATAAATATTGTCATTTTAATTATCTATTTTATTTCACAAATCACATATTGTGATTTATTGTTAATTATCAAAAGAGACAGTATATACATGACCTTTAATTATAGCAAACATTTTTTTCTAATATAGCTTTTAAAAATGGAGTCATAACATTAATTCAGATTTCATACAATTATGCATTTTATAATAAATTCTATGCAAAGAAAACTTTTCTTTATATTTTATATGATTTCTAGGATAGTACCTCCTGTTTATATATAGACATTTTACATGGTATGAAAAATTAACAGAGGTCCATGATTTACCTTATAGTAGGGAGGAGTTTTTAAATTATATTAGCACCAAACTAACTAGCACCATCTAATAGTTTCTATGGTTCCTAACTGATAAGCTGCTTTAAAAACTTAAATTCCTGAAAAAGAAGATGATAATAGCAGAACTCTCACAAATGATCCGTTGGCAATAAGCTTGTTTCTGGTGAAATCTGTAAGGAAAAAAAAATTATGGGGGAAGTCATTTGGCCTCACAGTTCAAGCAGGAGACCCCATTTCCCAAAGAGCCATTTCAGAGCATGCATTAGTTTCCCCTTGCTGTTTCAGCCTTTCATTAGTCCAGCTTGGAAAATAAGACATGAGATTTTTAAGTCCTTGATCTTTAACTATGTTGAACTAAAACTGAGATGAAAGGGCAAAGCTGTACGAGGCTGCAGCTTAGCCTGCCACCCCCGCTTGGCCTGGAGGGATGGTGCTTGGGGCACAGAGGCAGCTCGCAGGGCTTTCTCACGTGCTTCACTCCATCATCACCAGACAGAGCCACATGTCATTTTTCTAAGGGGAGACAAGGATACTTTCTTACAATAGACCTAACAAATAAACAAAAAAGCAGAATTTTAAAACAGATTTTTATAAATCATTCCTACTACAAAGTAACAATAGGGGAAGATGAGACAAAAGAAATTACGCACTTTTGTTTTGTATCTGGCAGTTGGAAAACTCTGAGAACGGTGGTTGGCATCTGTCTTGTTAAATAATTCAGTATCCCCATCCGTTTTTTTTATGAAATTCTATTTCATAATGGCAAATACCCTGGAATATTTCCACATCTCCCCTTTTCTGTCATCAGACTGTTATCAATAGCTAATGATCCAAGGAAAAGTCTAAGTGCATCATTCCAAAATTCAAGAAAACATTTTTAGAGATCTCAAGTATCCTAGTCTTATGACAGTCATTTACATTTATATTTATATTTAAGGAACTAAGAAAGAACCATGATCATCTAAATTAATTTTGGCAGCCAAACCATAGCTCAAAACCCTTTCACCAGTCATGAGATGGTGCTCCCATCTTAAACAGCATGAATGTATGCCTACAAAAGTATAGCTTTCTTAAGTCATAGAGATCAGTTCATTTCAACAGCCACATCTTATTCTACGGAAAGCTGGAAATGACATGCATGCTTCACTTTGGCAAAACAGAAGGCCCAAGCATTTTAGCTTTTCTAATTTTATCTGCCTTTAAATTTTTTTATTTAAAAAAAAAATTTTCTTCAAATCACGGGAAACCTGGAATTCCTATCTTATATTTTGGTTAAAGGTTTGTGCCATTAAAAACTAGAGGCTACTTCAAAGAAGATTTTCAAAGATGATTCACATATTATCGTTTTTATAGGTTTGCAGCCTGTATATTTTTCATAATGAACAATGCAACAACAAATGGAAAATGTTTACAGCATTAAATCACATTCTCAAAGAGAACAGTTTGTGTAACATGTTAAAATTTTCATATGATAATATCATATAAATATGCATCAGTCAGAATATGCGTGTTGCAATTAATCATGAAAAGTTGGTACCACCTCCTTAGGATTTAATTAAGCAGCATGTTTAGGGCATTTTATTTCCAATCTAATGTTCAAAGAGCTATAGAGAATTTTTCTAGTTTAAATCCCAGAAGGGTAAGTTCAGGTTAATTACTCTGAGATGAAATAAAAATTGTGCTTATTTATTATAGTGCAGAGAAGTATGAGACCAGGCATTTCTGGAATGCCTTGCTGTAGTTATTTGAGAAATTACCTTATCTGATGACTTTTAAAAATAAGAATGGTCATTGGTCAGTGATCTTCTAGGGGCATTTTGGATTGAATAAGAATACACAGAGCCCAAAGAAAACCAGGAGGGACTTAATGGACCCCAAGCAATTAAACTGTAGATTTACCACCCTTTTTTAACTTTCAAGGGAGTCGTGACTGAGGGAAAATCATGAATGTATTTGCTGCTGATGTTTATCTTCTACAGTTCCTAGAATGCACACATCCACACAATCAACAGTATGCAGGGAAACACTCTGACAATCTATTTGTTGGAGCAAACATATTTAAGAATGAAATAATGACATGGCCTGGAAGGCAGCCAAGAAACTAAGGTTAAAGTTTGCTTTCTTTGCAGCCCTTCTTGGAATTATTCAACTTCAAAGACTTCAGAGCGGTCCAATGTAAAAGTCTCTATAAAGTCCCCTAGAACTTCGGTACAATTTTGTGTTCTTGAAGTGAACACACAAGGAGACCCAGAGAAAACCTGGACCACTGAGCCAAAAGGAAAATTATCATAAATAATCATTAGTCAGCATTTAGTAGGTGCCGGGCACAGTGCAAAAGTCTTTAAATCCATTATTTAACCGTCATCTCAACCACGCCCACCCAAAGTAGTTACTAACATTATCCCCATCATGCAGGTGTGGAAACTAAGATCTGGAGGTTAAATAATTTGCTCCAAATCACACAGCAAGTACATACCAAAGCCTGGATGAAGCCCAGGCCACCTGGCTCCAAAGCCCAAGCTCTAGACCACCACACCTTAGGGACCAAGGCCTTTCTAAAGAGCATGAGGTCATACACCATCCACACAGACCTCCCTCCACAAAACAGGACTAAAAGTTGTCACAGATTCTGCTACTTACACAGCACACTACACTACCCCATAACACACTAAGAAATAAAGAAAATGGAATCAAAAAGGTCAAAATCTGAAATGAAATAATAGCTATGTGGGGGGGGGGAAAGGTCAAAATGGCTTTGAGGAGACAGCTGAAAAGGGTTAATATTTGTTGAATGATTTTTTTTATAAAACAAGTGGAAAGCCGCAGAGCAAGCTTTTTCTTCTTTGTGACTTGAGGCGTAGATTTGCTGCAAACAGCCCATATGCACTTGCACCAGCAAGTGCAACTTAAACATTAAGTGATGAGAAAACTAATAATACTCAAAACCCAGAAAGCAGTTATTCTACCCACAAGCAAGCAATACTCTCATCACCCGTCAGAGATTACAGCAGCACATGGATAAGATTAGCCTTCCATGTGGGTGAAGTGGTGGACCACCTACATCTGTACTATCAACGGTGCCAATAAGAATATCCTAGCTTCAGAAAGTTATCCCTAAACTGCTCACTAATAGATTGATTTCTACCATGAGAGAGTCATTTCTTTGGCTAAATGTGTCTTATATACCATTAAAATACAAATTCCTGGAAGCAAGGAGGTTTGATACAAACTATGTACATTATGATTTATGCTTTAGAATGAGTAATTCTTTCTAAAGAACTTTTCACAGGGATTGGGAAGAAGGCTGAGGAAGACACAAAGCACCATTGGAATAGTAGACAGGGTTCCAATGAGAAAGGTGGAAGGCAGCAATGGGAGAGGCTGGGGCACTAGAAGCCTCTAGTTGTTATTTTGTTTATATCTGGTCCTGGACATAGAGCTATAGCAAGCTGAGGGCAGTCAAATGGGGTCAGAGTTGATAGAGAAAAAAACACTGCCAGATCATATTGTAGCACAATGTGAAATAAAATAAAATGGAATTAAATATTTTCAGAGTATCTTTTAGATACGGATCTAAAATATGGTAGAATCTGAAGGTGGTGGGGAGGAATGGCAGACAGCTAGAGATTCTAGAAAAGACAGTAGGAGAGTCTCAAGGGGATGACTTCCTTTTTAAGCAAATGAGGTAACGGAGGGACATTGCTTTGCAAACCTCAATCACCACTATCTGAAAGACTGAGTGGCAAAGCACAAGAGATGGATATGGAGGATGTCGGCAACCATGCTGAGGCTGCTCCTTCAGCTGGGTGATGACAAGTTACTCACGGATAGTAATGCTGGCCCTAACTATAGCTGTGGTAAAGATCAAAAGAGAAAATGTATGCACATTGTAGATGCAAATGAGCCTTCCTTAGAAATACTGGCAACTGCAGACACAAGAAAAAGGTAGGTTTCATCCATATGCAAGAGGAGCAGCCCAATGGCGAAGCACCAGCCTCTTCAATCCCAGGGCTTATACCTGCAGAACCCACTATATCTTTGACTACAAAGAACCACCCAGCCATTGGTTAAATTTCACTAACTCAGACTATTTAAGAGTAAAGCCATTAGTTTAATAAAAGCCTCACTTACACTTATTCTTTTTAAAAACTACTTAATTTGAATTAATAGTTGACAAGGTGTTGCCAAATATATCATTGTACTGCCAGATATTCTGTAATTAATAGATGGGAACTCTTTGTAATTATTACATCAAACATCTACACATGGGAAGACCTTTCTCCGTGCCTGAGAAATTTGCTCTTTTAAAAGTATCATAGTGAAAATTAAAAACGTCAGCCACCTTCATAACAACTATCAAAAATTCTCAAACGGTACAGTCTGAATGAATAAAATTGTATTGTACTTACTTCTCCTTAAAAGGATAGATGCACTTAAATGACAGGAGTTCCATACAATTGTGTGATTCTTTGTAGTATCTAAAATCATCCCTATTTTTCATTTGAAAATAGAATCATTTGAAGTGATTTCAAGAATTTAAATAGTCCACCTCCTCTAAACAGAATAGTATCTGAGCCCAAAATAAAATCGAAATCTCTAAACATAAATTAAAATTTGTTTCCAGTAAGTAAAAGGAATTGAACACATATTATGCAAAATTGTAGAAAATGATAGAATTCAAAATTAATTTTCAATTTTTAATGGAATTTTCCTAATCCAACTTTAATTTTATATATATATTTGTAAAGGATGTGATTTCAGAAAGAACCAAACACTTAAACGTGTATTCCTGTGCTAGGTAACTAGTCAAGAATGCCGAGCTGATTAATACATGGCCCTGCTCCTAGAAGAAAAGACAGAAAGGTGTGTGAATCAACATGTGACAGGCAGAATATGGTAAGAGAGGCATTCAGAGAGCTGTTGGATGCCAGGGGACTCGGCATTTGCCTTGAGTCTTGAAGGATTTGGGTGGGCAGAAAGTTCAAGAGAAGGAGAAGAAGGACTGAAAGAATGGCAGGAGCCGAGGCGGGCAGGGAGGGGCTCGGGGTAGGGAGATGTCCCGAAGTCATTGTGTGAAGGGAAAAGTAGGAGATTCGAGTGGGGGGGCAAGTGGGCCTACACAAGGAGTCTCTTGAATGCCATTTTGCTTTTGATTGGGGGCGGGGTGGGTGGGGGTGTTTATCTTGATTCCACAGGTAGTATATGGCTCCTGAATGTTACTCAGTAGAACAGGACAAGATTAGAGCTGTGCTGAGAAATGTTATTCCGGCAGGACGGGTCAATCTGGAAAGATCTGGATGCCCTCCTGAAAGCCTCAGTGAGTAGTCTGAGAGCAGGGTCCATGTCTCATTCACCTTTGGTGTATTCAGTGCCCAGCAAATAGCAGTGCTCACACCATGCTGAATGAATAAATGAAGGACAGAGGAGCAAATCAATGCAGAGGGAAGAGGATAAAGTCCTGAACCTCTAGAGCGACAATGGAAATGAAAAGGAGAGGACAGACTTAAGAGTGAGAGTAAAACAATGACCAAAATGTGGAAACATAACTGACCCACAAATAATTCAAGTTTCAGAGATTTCATCTCCCTGCAATTCTAGTCAAAGATGACTAGGGAAGAGTCCAAAGAATGCATTTGCTTTACTTCTAGTGTGTTTCCCTCACTTATTTTCCCAGCATTCAAACAAAGAAAGTAAATAAAAAGAGAGACCCCATAAAGTCACAAAATACAGAAATTCTCCCTTGAAAACCTACTAAAATTGGATTCTTTAACATGGCACTCTTAAGCATGAGCCTCAGGCTCCCTGATGTTACTTTGAATATCTCCCCATAATTTCATTGATTTGTCCAGGAAGGGGCTTTCTGTAAGACTATCAGACAACTCACCTCCACTCAGGATTCACTGTACAGAGTCTGTCTTTCCCACTTACCCTAAGAAACTGGAAAAGGAAAGGAATAGCGTAGAACTGAAGAAAAAGGAAAACCTCGGGTCCTCCATGCAGTGTTTCCCAAAGCACAGTCCACAGAACACTGATCTATGAGATACTAAAATGGGTGTTATTTTTTTAAAGGGTTCCACGGTCAAATATGTATGGCAAACACCAGGTTAAACAATGTTAACTAACAGGCTCTTTGCTGCAGGACTCTTTGGTCCCACCAATGGATATTTAGAATCTTCAATATGGGGACAGAATATGCTGTATTTCACACATTTCACCGTAGAAATGTCTTTTCACAGAGAAGCCATCCAGCAAGACTTGTGAGGCAGTCTCCCCGGGACGTGCAGCTCCACTGCCCTATCTTAGCACTGGCGCATGAGCACTTCCATGTGGGTCACTAACTGAAGAAGGTTTCTCCTCTTTTGCCAAGAACTGGATCCTCCATTGCCAGGAGCCCCCTTTGTCTACACTGGGTAGAAAGATGAGGCCAGTGCTGGGCACACTAACCAATACCTACCTCAACCACCACCACCAGACTGACCAATGGCACCCACGGTCCACAAAGTACTGTGGTGTCTGCTACACACATCAAATACAGAGAAGGCAACCCTTTTCCTATAAAGTCCTACAGAGAAAGTGACAATAGTCAACAATGAGGAAAACAAAGAGTAATGCTGCTCATGAATAATTCGTGCTCACTAGGCTACTGCCACAGACGAGAGCTAGTGAAATCTTGTCCCCCATCCCTGAACCCTGGATCTGACCCTCTGGCCAATCTAAGATGCCCTGTGACAAAAATTCTGCAATTGTGGATTGCTCTCACTGGACCTCTCTCTACGTGATTGAAGTCCATTTATGGAGCCCCAGCAATGAGCCTACAAAAGCAACTGGTTAGTGACAAGGGAACCAGGTCACAGAGTGTGCACTAGCAAACCCATCATCCTGGAGAAGCAATTCTGAGTGCCTGCCCTGCCTAGAGGGGCACCATCCCCAAAGAAATACAAATGGTAGTATATTAGGACTAACAAGTCAAGCTGGTTTTTATAGGACTTCAGAGAAAGAAAAGCATTCCCATTGCCTACTTTGTACCCAAATGCTCAATTCCCCTTCTGAAATCTGGATGTCCCATTACTTTGACTTAAGGGGCCCCACAGTGCTTGACAAATCTCCCTGGAAGGGAATCTTCATTATCAACAATGGGTTCATTCATTTACTCAACTTTGTGCCAGGCACTGTACTGGGGGCTGGAAATAAAATGGCAAACCTGACATAAATGACCCTGGTCCTCAAGGAGCTTTCCACGGCTGGCCCTAGTGTAAAATGCCAAGATGCAGACCTGGAAAACATCTGCTCTGGGAGCTCCTTCACCACCAGGAGTCACAGGAGCAAGGTGCTCTTGGTGGCCATGGAGGGGAGCATGGGCAGGCCAAGTCCCACCTCCAGAATTCTGGGCAGCTGGCCAAGCAGCGTTCTATGCTGGGGCTCCTCCCCCAGGGACAGTGAGTTGACAGGCACACCGGAAAGGGGCAATGCATTCACATAAAGTGCTGCTTTTCTCCTCCTCTGCCCCTCTTCTTCCCTCCGGGCCCTGAACTGCAGTCACACCCAGAAAGGCAAGTCCAGTAGGTTGCAGACGAGGAAAAGACCATCACTCACCTGAATTTGTTCAAAGAACCAAGGTGAGCCTGCTGCATGCAACACTGTCAACAAGACAATGTATTTCCCTCTTCCCTCTTCCCACCTTGAAATATTTATTTAGACTTCTTAAATGAGAGTGATGGAGGGTTGGGGGACTCTCTGAAGGGGCCCCATGCTCATCCCCACTCTGGAATGTGATGAGACATGCCATGCCAAAGCAGCCCAGCTATGGGAAAGGTGAAGGGCCACATTAACTGGAGATGTCAGAATCCTCTCTTCTCTCTGCATACTCCCCTTAGGCACTATCATCCATGTGCCCTGTGGATCCAGTAACTATCCACAAGCTGATCATTCCCAAATCAAACAGTATCTCTCCTGGTATCAGTCCAAAGCTGCACATAAACCCCTCCCCATAACCTGCTCTTCTCTGTGTTTCCCCTCAGTACCTGGCCCCACCATCCACCCAGTTACCTGCTGACAGAAATCTGGCATCTTTCCTGCTTCTTCCCTCCCTCTACCTCCTACATTCTGATCCATCACTAGGTCTTCCTAAAGACCTTTAGAACAGACCCACTCATTTATTCATTAATTTATTTTTTCAATAAATACCGATCAAGTATCTACTTGTCTGCCAGACACTGTTCTAGGTGGCCAGTCCTCATGGAGCGAAGCCACCGATACCTCTTGCCCACACTGCAGATGGCCTGCTATCTCACCCCCATCCAGTGCATTCCCTCCATTCTGCGTCTGGGGAAATCCTCTGAAACAGAAATCTGATCACGGCTCTCACATGTCCAAAACCCTCC
>JAQZBX010005656.1:28004-55769 GCA_029593785.1 Cabassous unicinctus
TATCTTAAACCTCATCCTCAGGGGCCTTTCCTGACCATGAACCTGGTCAGATTCCACAGAACCCTGGATTTGAAAAGCACCAAACTTGACTGTGATTTCTTTTTAGTGTCTGTTCACCAGAATGCAGTGTCTGACCTTGGGCCTCAGCAGAAGGAGGGGGAAAACCAAGTGCACCTTGGGTGGTTGGTTGCCCAGGGGAGCAAAAGGAAGCCCAGTGTGCCACCTTTGGTAACCCTCAGAACCAAGCTGCCTTCGAGGAAAACACCAGTGAAGAGCACCAGAAGGGAATGGGATTGTCATTTTCACTCTCCTTGGCAAAGTGCACACACCAAGTCTCAATTTAATGGGAACTTTGAGGAGGCAGGAATGGGAACATCCCTAGAATAACAATAGTTAACAACTCCACTATCATTTTCCTCTCTTAAGCAAACTCTACTTATTCCTTCAGCAAGAGGTTCAGTCAAGTTTAGAGTAATTACAAAAACTCAGCTATCCTCTAACAAGCAAAGGAAGGTCCTGCTGACCTTTCCTCTTACTTCCCATTAGCATCTTAGCTCATTGGTGACCTGGGGAAGGGTCCTGAAAGAATTGTCCTAGCTAGGTCATACCCTGAAAAGAGTTTAGATAATGCCAAGAAAAGGTCTAGACTGTCTCGGGGATCATTAGGATATGTGATTTAGAGTCCATGTTTAGGTATCTCCACTTCAGAAGTGAGTTTTCATCCTTATTGTATCATTAATGCACTTGACTGACCTTGAGAAGGTCATTTAGCCTCTCCAGACATCATGTTCCTTATCTGTAAAAAGACGGCATTGAACTAGATGACCCCCTACGTCTTTTCTAACTACAATTCAAGGATTCTAAATCTCTCAAAATATCAAGATCCATTTAAAGGTGGAAATTCTTTTTCCTTTCTTCTTATTCTCATACTCTGACTTAATTTCTTCTTTTTCTCCCTTTGTATAGCCAACATTGTGGTCCCTTGATGCTACCACAAGAGGCTTAGAAAATTCTTTGGATGATGGGCCAATTTTATAAGTGGCCCTTTCTGAATTATCCGATATATGCACCACCAGGAATCTGGTACCCTCTTTTCTCTCTTTTGTATATATTTATACCTGACTTAAAAGGAAACAAAATGTTCATAAATTCTAATTTTTTATATTCATTTCCATTAATTTCTGATCGTTCACCATGAATCTCCATTCATGCAGTATTTTATCCTGAGTTTCCCCCAAAATAGAATCGGAGATAAAGACTTGTATGCAGGTGGTTTAATTGGGCATGTGATTCCAGAAAGTAGGAGTGAGGGACAAGAGTAATGAATCTAGGAAGGAAGGAAAGCCAAATAAGGATGTGTGATTGAGTTGGCCACCACTAAGTGAGACTGGTGTTCAATCAGAGGACATAACTATCCACCCAGGGTACAAAATGAGGAAGCATTTACTCATCAACTCTATCCTCATTGATCTAGTGTGTTAATTCCCCTACACATCCAGTTTGTTTGTGCATGAGTGAATGAGTGCCCAAAGATTCACGTGGGATGCCCATGCTGCCATGTCAGAGAAGACCCAGGGTAGGAAGCTAGAGAAATACAGTACAAGTTTGAGGCAAGACACTGTCAGGATTCACATGGCTGAAGTTAGTCAAAATACCACAGCCATCGCGAGAGTAAGAGGTGGGGCCAGAGGACGTGGAGTGGTGCACGAGAGATGTCCCATAGACAGAGCTGTCCTCAATATAGAGCCCAGTTTCTTAACTATGGCACTATTGACATTTGGGACCAGATAATCCTGTTTGTGGGGGCTGTACTGTGCATTGTAGGATGTTAAGCAGAATCCCTGGGCTCTACCCACTAGAAGCTAGTAGCAGCACCCCACAGTTGTGACAAACATAATTGTCAACAGACATTGCCAAATGTCCCCTAGGGGACAAAATCGCCCCCAGATAAGATGCTGTCTACTCTATTGTATACTGTCACCCCAGGTCCCCTTAATTTCTCTTACTTTTCTACTGTATCAGAAGTAGCTCTCAAGTAGACCATTATGGAGAATATTTATGCCTTATTCCATTAACTTAAGTTTTAGACTTCACCATAATCTATTTGCATTTAAATAAATGATAATTCCTTAATGCCAAGGAATAATGAGTTTTAAAGCATTCTACCTGATTTGAAAAAGCCACAAACAGACTAGATATAGGATGAAAATGTTAAAATTCCATTCCAGGGCTTAGTTACTTAAACTAGGAAAAGGAGTCAAATATTAAAAGAAAGATAGATAGATAGATAGATACATAGATAGATAGATAGCTTGATCGATCTCCACATCAGGGACTTTTAATATTTTTTTGACAAGGATCTTTTTGGGAAAAAGAAAGGACCAACTTCCCTGAATTATGCATAGATGATATGCAAACAATTTCACATTCAACTTCAAGGCCCACATTCAACCTCTTAAGCCCATCCAAGGAAACTTCAAGAGTCTATGTTAACTACTGTTGATGAAAATTTGGGTTATTTCCAGTTTTTAGCTATTATGAGTAAATGCTACATATAGAAGATTATTCTATATGTCTTTGGCTCAAATATAGACACATTTGTTTTGGGTATATACCTGTATAATGAGATTTGCATAATGATCTTGCACATATTTTGTTAGTTTTTTTTCCCCTGGGTATTTGAAAGTTTGATGCTATTTTAAATGGCATTTTTAAGTTTTGTTTTTTAATTTTGTGTACTGGTATAAAGAGATATAATTGACTTAGGGTATTAACTAAAGATCTTGCTAAATTCACTCATTAATTGTAATAGTTTATCTATAAATTTTGGGCAGGGAGGTTTCTATACCAAATGACATTACTACCTTTCCAAATCATATATTTTTTATTTCTTTTCCTTGCCTTGTTACACTGTCTATGACTTCCAGTACAAAACTGAATAAAAGTGGTGACAGTGGTCATCTTTATCCCATTCTTGATCTTAAGAGAAAAGCTTTCATCATTTAGCATGTTGTTTGCTATAGGTTTTATGGATACCCTTTGTCAGACTGACAAAGTTTCATTCTATTCCTAGTTTGCCAAATGTTTTTAATTAATGGTGTTAAAGTTCATCAAATTATTTTTCTGCATCTATTGAGAAGACTGTATGTTTTTCTTCTTTATTTTGTTAACGTAGTAAATCATATCAAGTGATTTTTAAATTTTAAACCAACCTTTCACTATTGGGATAAATCCAAATTAGTTGTGATGTATTACTCATTTGTGGATATCACTGGCTTTGGCTTTCAAATATTTTGTTCACTATTTTTGTATCAGTGTTCATGATAAACAGAATTCTTCTATTTTAATGCAATTCAATTACATTGAATTATCATTTTTCTTACTTATAATGCCCTTGTCATGGGATCAAGGTTTTGCTGGGATGATAAAATGAGTTTGAAAGTATTTCTTCTTTTTCTATTATCCAGAAAAGTTTCTCTAAGTTTTGTTTTATTTTTCCTTAAAAGTTTGGTAGACCTTACTACTGAAGCCATCTGGATCTAGAATATTCTTTGTAGAAATAGTTTAATTACGGATTTATTTCTTTAAAGATGTAGGACTATTCAGGTTTTCTATTTCTACTTGTGCCTGTTTTGGTAAGTTAAGTTAGATATAATTTGATTTCCCTTTTGCAGAAAGTCTGGTAATCACTTCCAGTGATCACTACTTCTGTATAAGATCAGATAACTGGATCTAATAACGTGAGTAATAGAGTCTTTTTGTTTACTAGTATTTCATATTCTCTAGTTACTTTTTAATCTTTAAAATATTTAATTTATTGTTTCAAGTCACTCATTTGTTCAGGGTAAAAGTTCATTATTAAAAGTTGTCCTAAGTAGCATACACCCTCCATCAACATTTTGGCTGCCATGACTACACAGACATGTTAGTTTGCTTTGGTACATGTTCAATCAATTAGCAAAAACATATTATGGCATACTAAAATATAGCCTTTCAAATTATAAAATCAGGCAGATAATTAACTATACAAAAGAGTCACAGAATCACGATTTTATAAATGTAGGGAAATTATAGACCATCTAAGCAAGCCACATCATTTTGAAGATGAGGAAACTGAGGCTCAGCAAAGCTAAGGGATTTATCAAAGAGTATACTACGAGTTAATGACAGAGCTGGCATTACAACCCAGGTTTCCCAGTTCTTGCTTTGGTATTTTTTTTCACCAAATCATGCTGACCTTCAGATTACACATTCCATTGGGCATTAAGAATGATTGAACATACTGAAATTTGACTTACATCTTTTCAAGAACCTTTGATTGTATAAAGAGAGATAAAACAGGATCCATATCATAGTAGTTGGATCTTTTTTAATGACCAGAATTTCAAATGACTGTCTTCAAGCCCACATTATGTTTCAGGTTCCAGTTCTCTTCAATTGATAGCAGTTCTTGGTTATCTGTCTGAAGACCCTCTGCTACTCCACTTTAATTACCATTTTATTCCATTGTGTACCCACCAGATACAACTAAAATTATATCATGTGTTCCAAAGTCAAACTTGAATGATGTTTGATTACATGCCAACTACACTATAAATTCTTGGAAATTAGGGACGATGATATATATTTGTATTGTCTAGCACAATGTGAGGAGTATTCAGTAAACAGTTAATTGAAAGACTGATATGCTGTTTTTTAATAATCCAGGGGTTATGAATATGGGTTAAGGAGACATAAGGCCTGGATTCAAACATCATTCCGCCTCTTATTACCTGTATGACCTCAGGCAAGTTGCTTTACTTTCCTGGGCCTCAGTTTCCTCATCAGTAAAACAAAGTTAACAATAGCTCTGCATCATGTCATTATGAAAATGAAAGCATTGTTAGCACAGTACTTGGCCACAATAAGTGTCCAAACTATATTAGCTATGATGAGTTTATAGCATTATACTATTATACTACTCCTGTTCCTTCCGTTTACCGTAATTCCTCCTATCCTCGTCCCAAGTGATTTGGAAAACTTAGGTTTTCTGAACATCTTTTAAAAATTTTTTTGAGAAATGTATTTGGTACATAAATAATAAGTCATCCAAATCCCATTAACTCTAAATAATTTTATTTAATAATCATATTTTAAAACTTGGACAAAAACATAAACGGCAAAGCAATTTTAATTAAATCCTGTTTTCTCAATGGCTATTTGGAATACATCATTCATATGCAAGCCCCAAGAATACTGAATAACAGATAAAATAAATAATAATCATAATGCAAACCACATTCTGATTCCCACTTCCCTGCAAGTACAACTCCATGTATGAACTATAAGTGCCAAAAAGTAACATGCTTATTAACTGTGGGTTACTCGGCTTTATACATAGAGTTTAGCAGATCATGTGAATGTTTCCATATTCTCAGTTAAGCTAATGGTTCCTTAGAGCCCAATTCTTATACCCCCTTAAGAATGTCAAGATTTGCCTGAAAAAATATATCATATTTCCATGACTATGACTGAACATGATTTTGGAAAGGAAAGCATCCTGGAAGACAGGAAATGGTCACTGTTTTCAAAGAAAGGCGAGACGTTTCTGCACACAGGATATCAAGCTGGTCTTAGGGGATTGATCTCATCTTCCTCCACACAAACCGTGTGTGCTGTGTGGAGGGACCCTACATTTCACCTCACGGTGAGGAACATGAATAAAGTTGCTTACCATCTGAGGTAAAAGACATTTTATTCAAAACTAACATAAAAATGCAGCAAGAGATGTATATTCTCTCCTTTCACATTTCATTTCATTTCAAAGTATTTAGGGATTTAGAGGGATTCTGGACTCTGAATAGGCAAGTGGTGAGCCTCTAGGAAAACCTGTCAAAAGACTCAGATCTAAAATGCCGTTTCCTAGATACACAGTGTTTTCTGCAGCAAGGCTCAATCAAACTAGCAAAGTTGCTGCATGTCACCATTTCTCGTAAACAAAATAATTACACTAATAGTTTTATTTATCTTTTTTTTTTTAAATTCTTGGCAAGCTAAATGTTGTCAGGGAACAAGCCTGAGATTCAGAGAGAAAAATCCTGGTTCAGGTCCCAGCGGGGCAACAGTCTAGCTTGGTTAATTTGACCAGAGGTCAAAGGTAGGGAGACCCAAACCTGCCCAAACTCTGCCCAGTACTGATGTCAGGTCAATGGAGCCAAAAGTGCTATTACACCTGTAAAGCAGAAACCATTTTAAGGTCTTTAATTGTGAAAGATTTGTATTTAAAATTCATTTTGAATGCTTTACTTCAATGCCAAACTTAAGGGGAGCAGGGGCAGGGATAAATATTTTAATGGAGACTCATAGCATAGTTCTTGCAATCCATGCTGAAAGTTCTCTATTAGCACAGCCTTCTTTGAATGAAGTCCCAAAGGACTGAACCATATTAAAATCTGAGAAGTATTACAGCGAGGTTACAATATAATTAACCTGAGGTATCTCTCAAAACTCTTGCTGATATATTTTCTGTCAGTCTATGTTCATGATGTGATTTTTAAAATTAGCAAAGAAATAGGTTTTCACATTCATTCAAACTAAAAGGATAAAGGCACATTTGCATAAAAAGAAAGAGTTAGTCCAGACTTTCTACTATTTTCCAATACTATTCTTATAACAGTTTTATTAATGGCTGTTCTACATGACAAAGCCTTAGTCGGTCCACTTCTAGAGTCTGCAGAAAAGTCTGTGATTCTTATTTAAGGATCATGATGAGTCCCTTCACTTCTTAGGGGAAAAAAAGAGGAGGGGTAAAATCGGGGCTTTTATCCTGTGTTTATAACAAGTCTATTACCGTTGTGATGACTGTGATGCCACAAACCCTACACCAAGGGCCAGATCCCGTTTCTGATGGGATAAGGGTAGCTTAGCCTCAGAAGATGGACATAAACATATGCGGCCAATGCAGGGTCATGCCTGTGGGAATCACCAAAGCCTAGGGAGTTCCCCTTGTCTGGAGCAGAGGCAGAACAATTCCCTAGGCCTACAGTAAATGACAGCCACGTTTCCGTACACAGCTGTGCAAAAGGAGAGTGGAAATCCAAGATAATGTGATATCACCGTGTTCCCAGTCATGAGTGTTCCACTGGGCCCACTGGCTGCCAAGACATGGATGGAATCCAGTGGAGAACCCGCCCCAGCACATGAAACACACTCTTGGGGACGCGTGCCTGGCCAGACAGGGCCTCTGGAACCCCGGAAGAGAAGCAGCTTGTCTCATGATGACAAGCCCTTTACAAACAAGCTGGTGTTTTGACCCCTACTGGGTCATCCAGATTCACAGACCAAAAATTCTCAGGCAGGGTTAGGGCAGAATTCGTTGAGCCTCTCAAAATTTGTGGACTTTAAAAAATAACCCATTGCAGGAATAATTTGAATCCCCTGTCACTAGGGAATCTGGAAGTAGTATATTAATAGTAGGATATTAATATTATTCTGATACAGTCAAGGGAAGTTTCATAGGAACTTGCTGAAAGGCAACTTCATATTAAAAAGAATATTGGATTAGAAGTCAGAAGTCCTTAGTACTAGTCCTGACTCAAGCACTTAGAAGCCATGTGACCTTGGAAAAGCCATTTAACCTATTTGAGCTTCTGTTCTTTATTAATGATATCTAACATGCCATTTCCCAGGGTTGTTGTAAAGATCAAATTAAATAAAATCACGAATGTGAATGGGTTTCATAAACTGTAAAGGACTTAATACAAACAGAAGGTATTATTATTAGCATTTTCACATAGCCAGTTTACAGTACAACGGGAATCATTTGAACACTAACGTAGTTATTTTCTTTCCAGGAATCCAAAGAATGCATATGAGCCTCATCTTCCCTTTCCCAGAGGTAGACACTGGCATGATATAATCAACCTTCAATTACTCAGGGGCTGACTAGTGAGGGGCCTTTTGTTTCTAGCCATGGTACCCTCAGGAATGCCACATTAAACTATACACAGCTAGAAAACTGACAGTGGGTTGTAACCTCAACTCAATTACCTTGAATAACAAATGCTAAAAAGTTTTAGCAAAGGGAAGAGTTGAAATGATTAACTAGACAGAAGCTTCTGGATAATTTGTCGACTTCACTTAGCCACAGATAATTAAGAGCAATGGAATCCTCACTTTGCTGTCAGGGAGGCTGTGGTCAAGGTCAGACAGGTTAGGACTAATCCAGACATGTTACTACTGGCCTTTTCTCAGTGAATAACAAAGTAGCTGGTACTTGTCCCATGTATGTGCAATGGGAATTAGGATACAAGTCATTCATTCACTCATTTATTCAACAAATACTGGTGGAGCACCTACTATGTGCCAGAGCTCATCTCATACCCTGAAAGCTACACAGAGCACCTTGGCAAAGCCCACAGTCTGACTTCAGAACTATATTCACCTTCCTGTTAGCAGGAGACATGAGTCAATCTCACTCTAAAGCAGGGGGCAGCAAACTATGGCCTGGGCCAAGCCCTGCCCACTGCCTTTTTTGTAAGCAAAGTTTTATTGGAATACGGCCATGCTCATTTGTTTATCTATTATCTGTGGCTGCTATCCTGCTACAATAGCAGAATTCAGCAATGGCCACAAAGCCCAAGATCCTTATTATCTGGCCCTTCCCAGAAAATGTTTGCTGATCTCTGCGCTAGAGAGTATGACTAAATCAAAACTCATCTGCCCTGTACGTTTTTACTCTGGAACTAAAAGTTTCTAAGTTATTTGAGAGCAGAGAACCTTTCTGTATTATTACAGGATAGTCAAGGTTTAGAGCAGATACAGAAAATTAAACACGTCCTTCACTACATTTTATTTTCAACAGATGAGTGCCTTGGAGTTCCATGGAATACAGCATAAAAACCACTGGTGTTCGGTTACTTTGGCTTCTAATTCCTCAGAGTTCCTATGTCTAAGACTCCCAAGGCTCAATTTTTGGCCTCTATCCCTTTGCATATTTATTTCCTGATCTGATGTGGAATTAGAGTTAAATAGGAGCTGTGTGCTTGAATTCCACGTGGCTGGCTCAGCAGGAAACTCCAGGGCAGGTTTTTTGGCACCCCTTACTCCTGTTAGCCTCAGCTATGCTAATTTCTAAAGCTGTTTGCTTTGCTCAGATAAATCTTAGAGGCAAATTTGCATTTAGATGCACACCTTTTTATGCACAAATTATGTGCATGATAACTCTAAGACAGAATGAGGACTAAAAAGAGAAAAAAAGGCATGGTGTTTATTGAGTGCCTGTCTCATGGCACACCAAGTTATATGCTTCACAGATATTTTCTCATCTCATTTCCACAGCAACCCCATGAAGTAGGGATGTGATTCCCATTTTACAGATGGGGAAACTGAAGGCAAGGGAGTCTTATGTAACTTGCCCACGTTCAGAGCTGGTAAGTAACAAAGCCTGGATTTGAACCCAATCTTTCTGACTCCAAAGCCCATGTTCTTTTCACTTAGTTAAAATGCCTTATTGAGACCCTCCTCCTCATCACCACGCCACTAAGCTACTAGATACACGTTCAAAAATGAACCCTTTATTTACAAAATTAGTTACCACCTTCTTCCCAATTGGCCTATGTACAATATGTTTTTAGTTCCAGAGAGATAAATTCAGGCCCCTCAGCATCACAAAAGAATCAACGAAAGGAGAAGAGGAGCATGATAAGGGCAAATTTTATTTGACACACCAATTACCTTAGTAATTAGTAGGCAAACATAAGAGATTCTGACAGGTAAATGGATTTTAATGACATAGCTAAGGACCTCAGTATGAAAGGACACTTTTACTGCTAAAATATAGTAGGCCAAGCAAGAGGAGATGCCCATAATCATGAAGGAAAATGGTAGTTACACCTAGAATATGGTGCAAATATATCTATAAAAGCCCAGGAATTCATATCTACAAATAAGCCCACTGTTTAAGGCAACATAACCAAGCACCTATCTTCCCTAATAAAAATACAAGAGTTAGCTTTATTTTTAGTTGCTGTCGAAACTCCATATTTATCACTGTTCAAGTCAATGTAAAGAAAAATAACCAATGTAGCAATTAAGCATTTTAGCACAATTTCAGCATTTTACAGCAAACCAGAAACAATATTATTTAACTTCTTTCTCTATGTAAAACATATTTGTAGCCTAGCTCACAACATCACATAATGCTCAGTCCATTGCTATCTAGAATTAAAATACTGGCATCTTATTTTCTGGAAATATAAAAGAACTGAATATATTTTTGGGCAGATGAAATCCAGATCTCCATTATTTAAAAAGCCTAGCTCAAAGAGAGCTTTCCATGAATTAGAAAGAACTGTGAAGAAGAAGAGTAATCTAAGTTGGTTCTTGAATGGATTTAGACAAAAGCACAGTGGGAAACAAGCCTGCCACATGCCCTTTATAAAACTGTCCCTTCCCTCCAAAAATCCATAGACCTGGCCCTCACTATACCACCACCCAGTTCCACTGTGGTTACATTTTTTTCTTGCTAACCAATCATCTTATATATGTTATTTTTAAAACTATTTCATCCTTTTTTATTTTAATAAAAGGTGATTTCAGAGAAGGAAAAAAACTTTTTTTGCAGCCATTAGTAGAAGTTGACTGTCAGTTGAAAGCTTCGGTAAGGGTCATGATTACAGCCTAAGACTGCTCAGGCGGGTTCAGGAATTTACCTAATAAAGCAATCATACTTTAAATAGTACGTACACTGACATGTCTTATTTACAAAGTTCCTAATACAGTCCTTCCAGAATTAACTTAAGCATTTAATAACTATTAGTAAGATAGTTAAAACAACTCTCCAAGGCTCATTCTCACTGGAACCCCGGTAATGACTTACCTGCTGGTGGCTTTATGAAAGGTGGCGGAATTAAAGGTACAATAATTGGTACATTGCCATGATCTTTTGACCCTGCAGGTGAGTCACTGAGTCCATTTCCTGTTGTAAGCCCTGAATAGCCTGTGCTTATATTGTATGGTGAAATAACACTGTCCTCAGGTAATTTTGGTTTTGGCAAAGAATTTTCTGTAAAAGAAAAAAAAAATCATATTCGCTATGACAAAAGGATTTATTCAATAGACCTAAAATTTTTCTTATGACCCCTTTTCCAAAATAAAATGGCCACGTAACAAAACAAATTTTTCTTCTAAGTCTTTAAACTCTTTACCAAAACTATATAGAACCATCCTGGACCATTTCAACCCATTACCATAAATTTCCAATGGGCTCCTTTATAATTTGCTCTACTACATCCCAGTTGTACCCATGGTGATGAATTTTAGCACTGTAAAATTCCATAGAAAACTTGAGAAGCAATTAACCTGTTCCAGGTACAAAGTGATATATAGCAGGCATCGCTCTCTGGGTACCGGGAGCAAAGCCTAAAACGTGGCCCTCAGCACTGTAACAAGTTCCCAATGTATTACAAACTCTGGGTCATAATGTAATCAAATGAAACAATGAGAAGGAAGCAGATGGTTGGAGAGAAAGCTGCTGTTTCTACAGGGTTTTGGTAATACTCATTAAAGTTAATGAAAATGAAACTAAAGAAAACATAAAATAATATGAACTTTGTGGATTTTATCCTTGCATTGGAATCATTAAAAAAAAAATACGAACTCAATCATGGAAAACAACTTCTTCCCTATAGCAGCAAATCCTGGCACTCTCTCCTTCCACATTCCCCAGAGGCAAAGATTATTACCTAGGCCAAGAATTATATGAGCTATTCATTTATAAACTATAACTCATGACTTGCAATTTTCATTTAGAGTAAAATTGATGATACTATCTCCATAACATGATGTGTACAATTTCATAGCAAGCGTCACAAAATTTGTCACGTACATTCAATTCCATATGCCTGCAGGACAGCTCATTTATATTTTGTTGCTTGTCATATAGGAAGGAAAGGTGCTATCTTGGACACTGGGAATAAAATACTTGAACAGGTAGTTTACATCAATGGATTTTGAATGGAATGCAAATACTGATCAACTGTCAGTAATGACACACAATCAGCTTTACCTTCGTTTTATTAAAGTTCCCCAAATGAGTTGATTCTCCACATACTCCTCCCTTATTCTTTTTTTTTTTTTTTTTAGGAGGTACCAGAGATTGAACCCAGGACCTCGCACATGGGAAGCAGGTGCTCAACCACTGAGCTACACCTGCTCCCCAATGTGAGTTGGTTTTTGCATTTGTTTGTTTGTTTGTTTGTTTTTAGGAGATACCAGGGATTCAAACTGGGACCTCGTATATGTGAAGCAGGCACTCAACCACTGAGCTATATCCACTCCCCTCCTCCCTTATTCTTTGACAAACTCTCATTCCAAAGTTAGATTCATATCAACACCCACCAACGGTTCCAGGCAACCCCACAAAATATGGGACACTGCTAGCCACCAGCAGAATCAGTGTTAATTCAGCTTTTCCAAGCCCTGTTAATTTCCACTCAACTTGAAGAAAATTCTTATAGAACAACTTAGAATCCACTCATCTACCACTCTCTTACTCCTTACCCTGTCCAATGGAATACGGACAGGGGAATGGTGAAAACTTCAAATACAAAATGGAAATAAGGATTCCCTTTAGAATAACCACACACAAAAAAGGAGAGTAGGGAGATTACCAAACTAACTGTGAGTCTCCTTTGTAGTCTGATAATCCAAACCTTTCACTTAAGAGAAAGGCCCAGTCCCAAACATTTGATCATATATCAAAAGGTCAGGAAACTAGGAGATGAAGTTAGCAAGCATTATCATTTTCTATAAAACTGTGGGCAGGACCACAGTATTTAAGGCCCATAGCCCTTGTCTGGCTCTCCCATTGGTGGAAGAAGATTAAGCTGTGCCAATTTTTGTTTTATGTTGTGCTCTTATATTCCGCAGAATTCTGCTTCTGGGAAAATACTTCTGAGATGTACATTTAAATCAACCATAGGTATAATCAACAAAACCTGAGTCCCAAAGCAACTCCATTCTGGCAGGTCAAGATAGTTAATCCTTCTTTGTATGAACAAAGGGACATTAAATGTCATTACCTTTGAGAACAGAAATGTGCTGCCGGCTCTCCCCATCTGTAGGGTAGCTCCTGAATTCAATATCTTCACCATCTTTCAGTTCAACCTTATCATAGCCATACCAGCCGAGGAGTTCGTTCATGGTGTTTTCTGCAAAGTTCTAAAAGAGAAGCACAGCCCATTCATTTATGAAATCAATAACTATTTGAAAAGAATGCATAAACGGAATTCTATTTGCCCTACTCCGTGCACTTCCAACTCTGGCCCACCTCCCCTAGAGTCATGTTCACTTTTCAAATCATGTTTAAAAACTGTAATGCATTTAAATCTCAGGAAGACGCATCCAAATATGACAGGTCTTCAGATATTTGCAATTTAAAGGTAAAAAGAAAAAAGGTATTTTTCAGTTTTGCTTACAAATAGGAAGTCATGTTTTAGCATATTCTTCTGCAAAGTCTATATCCCACACTTAAACAAAAATATTGAAAGGTAAAGCACAAAAACAACAGAGAAGAAAAGACTTTTAAAATGAAAACAATTAATCAACCTTTTTGTGTCTCAGCTTAATTTCAATTAGAATTGCTTTCTGATTCAGGTGTTGTTTCTTAACATGACACTTATCTCAGATAAAGTAAAATTTCAGTGGGTTACAACTGTCTCCCTTTTTAATTTTCCCTTTTGCAAAAGTATTCTTTAAAAATCAATGCATAATTTGCTTTACAAATTTCCTTAGCGACAGATTCTGTCTCCAGGAAATCAAAGGTCACTATGATTATCTTTTGACAAATTACATAAATGTACCATATAACTTTAAGGTTACTAGCCAGCTCAAATTTTGTATAATGCATGAAAACACTTTATGAACTTTAAATCAATATATAAATGTAAGCTATTATTATTATTATTATTATTATTATTATAGATATCACATTTTCAAAATAACAGGCATAATTGGACAGATTTAAGCTTCAATATCAGGTGACTATTTTTCTTAATTTATCAACTGCTAGATCTGGAAAGGAGATGTGAGACTAAGTGAGTTAATGATCTGCAGGCTCATGTGTGCCTTGAAGATTCTCTGCCTGGCAAGGCACCCTGAACCTCCCAGACTGAGCTAAAAAAAAAACCTATATATTCTAACTCAAAGAATCTTTTATTATTCTCCTTAGAAAATGTCATTTCTGAATTACACTGGGATGTATCACTTATATACCTGAAACTAAAGCACCAAGGCTAAGCCAGAGTATGCACAGCCTCAGCCTGTTTTCTTAAATTTCATGACTTGAGATTTCAGCAGGGGTTGCACAAAAAAGAAAAGATCGCACAGCACTGACGCTACAAAAACAAACCTGGCATTTCAAACCACCCACAGGATGCTAGAGGTTTTGCTTTAGGACCCACTTAAGCTTGGAACTCCAACTGGGTCAATCTGTGATGGTACAGTGCACCAGCAATTACAAAAAAATCTAGCCAGACTGATTCAGTGCTACCATCCACAAGGCCAACAGTCAGACCTATCAAGCCTTAGTAAGGCATTTATTCTCTCTGACGGCTGATGGTGTCCACATTAAATAGACATTCTTCTCATGAACGCACAAAGATGATATGATCGATAGGAATAATAAGCTCGGCAACTCCAAGAATACCACTGAGGAGGACTGAACTAAATGCTGCTTTGCTCAATCAAAAGAGATCCCTTTAATGAGGCGTTATTCTCCCCATACACCCAGTTTCTTTCACTGAGCCAAGTGCCTGACTTGAGAAATGACAGTTGCTAATCACACAAATTGAGGTCGCCCATCGGTGGGCTGGCAGCAGAAATCTCCAAGGATAAAGCTTACACCTTGCATCAAAAAACCAATTCCCAACAGCATTAAAAGCCAAGTTCAACCATCCTATTGGTCTGTGTGCTGTTTGCCCAATCTTTAAGAGAACTGTGCCAACAAGACAGAAAATCTTTTCCATTGTAAACTCCTGGCCACTATTTCTAGTTTTGTAGACCTTTTGTATCTGGATGCTTCTTTCTCTGGTTCAGTCTAACCTCTGAAGTGACACAAAAACTACAGATGCATAATTCATGGAGCAATCTCCCAACCAAGGATTCAGATTTGTTTGTTTTAGTCCAACTGCAAATCCATTCAGCCCTTCAGAACCAATTCCCAGCTATGGGATCCAGAAGTTTCAGACATCTGGGTAAAAACTGAAACCTCAACTAGATTATTAACACCAAATTCATATCATTTGGGAATCTTAAATGTATTGCTCACAGTTTGTTTGCACTGAAAACTCAGGGGTTTCATGGAGCAGTCAATATGAACTTGATCTATTCCATGATTTTCAAGTTATTATAAATGTCATTGAAAATAAGCTCTTAAAGAATTCCCTTTCTTGTCATTGGAAATAAAAATAAACACCTTAATGTTCTGATATATGACTGCAAAAGCAGAAAACAAAAGATTTAGAAAGCCTCAAGGCATAAATCTCAAATCTTTGTAGTGCAGCTACAAGAGACTATTAACTCTGTCTCATAACCTATTGTAGTAAGACATCAAAGAATTCCAAGGAATAAAGAATTTAATTTTTTAAAATTTTCCAGGTAGCATTTGATGCCAGACGTCATAAGGACTTGTTTTTGTGCTAAACCAAAGTAAATGAAATAGATTTTAGGAATTATCATCCAAGAAACATAACATACTCTAGAACAAATTAATTTAATGTTTATGGCCCATAAGGGTTTTCAAGTCCTTCTGGTAGAGAATTTAAGCAGTTTTGTTTTTGTTTTTCATTTTTTTGTATCGTTTTTCTTAAAAGAGTTATTCCTTTCCTACATAAGTTTCTTCATTATGGTTTCTTTTTAAAGCAAAATAAATCAATAAATAAAGGTGATACTTAAATTGCAGAAATATTTTTGAGGTAATGATGTCCAACAATACTAAGACATACTATTATATCAAGGGAGGTTATGCAATTTGCTTTCCCAAAAACCTTTAAGAGAAGTGAAGCCAGCACTTGAGAGACAGGGCAGAGAACTGAAGGAGAAAGTCTCTAAAAGTCCCTTCCAGTTCTAAGATTCTGTGAAATCAAAAAACTTCTACTTATATGAAAAATGAAATATCTTTTGCAAAAAATAACATCATTATAGTGATCACACATCATGAATTTTACTAAACATCCACTATTTCAAATATTTTATCATTGCTTCCATAAACCATCAAAATGTGCCAGAAATTTCAATATTTTGGCAGCCAAATTACATTTTGTAGACTGCCTCTTGCCCTTGGAAGTGGCACAAAAATCCTCTTTCATACCATGTGGTCCATTTGGGTTTGGAAAATAGGTCACTATAATTATAATGATAACGTCTAACACTTTTACTGCACTTTACGTGTGTTTCCACATCCTTGCAATCTCTTGTTCCTTTCAGTAACCTTATGTGTTAGCCATTTGATTTCCACAATGAACTTTTGGTGAACCTATCTGACATCCTCATTTTACAACAGAAAATTATAGCACCAAGAGGATAAATGACAGACATGAATGATCACCCAGCAAAGTCAAAACTAAAATACTGATCTTCTGGTTCTGGTACCATAACTGTTTCTATTATAAATTCTGTGCAGTCCAATGTGCCAGCAGTCCCAAAGAAGCTACCTTCCTGGACCAAAGAGTTGCAAAGAAATCACACCACAGGTGCCATAGTGAGACTCGTTTGTCTTCAGATATGATCATTGACCCCTAATCTCCTTAATTACTTGTATTGTTGGAGTGCAGATACTCAAAATTCACAATTAAAATTTAGTCTTCTCATTTTACAATTTTTTGACATCACATCTGACTCCCATTGCTTTGCGCTTCCAATACCTAAACCCCTACCTCTTCCTCACCCACTCCAATTTCACTCTCAGTTCCAGAGAACCTAAGAAAGAAGATAATCCTAACATTTAGCCTGAAAACATGATCTCTTCCTAGAATTAAAAAATAAAAGAATCTAGAAAGATAGATGAGAGAGGATTGTGGGAAGATGGTGACAGACTAATGGGTAGAACTGAATGCTCTCACAAGAATAACGGAGAAAGAGCCAAAAGCTGTCCGAGGGACCTGCTTTGGGGGTCAGCAGACCAGACAGTGCTAGAAGGATAGATGAAAAGGCAGGAAATTTTACCATTTCCCAACTCTTCATGACTTAGCTCTTCAGTACTGGCAAAATTTATTTTTGTTGGAACTTAATTCCCAGGACATTCATTAGACACCCTCTTTATTCCAGTGGAAGTACTGTACAAATGTCAAAGTTCAACCTAAGTGATTTTTTAATTTTTTTAATTTTTACCGGGAGGTCCCATGGATCAAACCCAGGTCCCTTCCTAAGTGATTTTTAATTGAACATTTCATCAAGCAAATAAAGACAGACTTCAAGGCACTCTGAAAATAGTAATTAATTCTCAAAATATCTCTGAAACACAAATACTACAAGGTCTTCAAAAAGGACTGATAATTTAAAATTTTTTTGAAATCAGCACATAGTTTTAGAAATAATAAGGCAGGTATCAGTGATTGGGATTTTTTTTTTCATTCCAGGCCATGCATAACTGAATGTCAATGTGTTTTCAACTTTGTATCCTACCCAGAACAGAAAGTTTTCAAAGAGCTCCCAATCATTCACCCAATGAGAGAAAAGCCAGACCCATCCTCTCCTTTTCCCACAAACATGCTCCCATTTTAACTCTAAGTTCCATTTCTAGTAAAATATGTCATTTAGCCCAGCTACATTGTAAGTTACTTGAGGGCAGAAGCCTTTTTTTCTTTTTATGCCTCATCTAGCACAATGCCTTGCACTTGGAATGCACTAAAAAAAAAAAAAAAAAAAAAAAAAAAGTGCTAAAACATTTGGAAGCTTCCACAAATACCAAAGAAAAGTGTAAATACAGAGAAAAGATCCAAAAAATTTCAGGAAAACCTGATTTTAAAAATAAAAATAAAGACATGAAAAAAGTATCATATCCAGTGTTAGTGAGAATGTAAGTAAATGAACATTCTCATACTATTAGGAATTTAAATTGATACAACCTTTAGAAAGAGTAATTTGACCCTATGCATTAAAAACCTTAAAAATTTACATTCTCTTTGACTCAGCTATTTTATTTCTAGGAATTAAAGGAACTATTCTAAGAAAATAAGTAAAAACATGCATGTTCAAGAGGGTTTCTATCAGTGCTGTTTTCCTAGAAACAAATGTCAAACAATAGGAATTTGGCTAAATAAATTATAGTTTAGTCATATAATGTAATACAATTGTTGCCACTAGATATATGCTACAGATAAATTTTTATTGCAACAGAAAAATATTCATAGTATATTACGTTTTAAAAGGCAGGTTAGTACAATATGAAACTATTTTTGTTTTTTAAAAACTATATCACACATAGAAAAGGGCATGAAAAGTCATCAAAACATTGACAGTAATTGTGTATTGTGTCTGGGTGGAAAAATAATAGGTTTGTCTTTCTTTTTGCTTAACTGTATTCTTCTATTTCTTTCATATCCACATCTTATTTTTGTAAAAATTTCAAAATTATTTTTTATTAAGAATTAAATAGCACATAGTTTCACTCATAGACAATTGTGTCAGCCATGTTCACAGTCCTAATGATAATTTTAAAAAGTCCTGATAGTTATATTAGTTAACTTCAAAATATTCTGGCACATATATCCAAGAAAGAGGAGCGCATGAGAGATTCATTCAAAGGAAAATGAAGGCCAGACAAAAATGCTAGGATCTCTGCAGAAGTAGAATTATGGTTCTTTTTGGAAAATATTTTATCTCCCTTTCCCCTTTCATCTGTTCTGACTGACTTCTGAGGTAGTTTTCTATTAAGCATCACTGGACACATTAATAGAGATAAAGAAACAGAATATGCAGAAGAAAAGCAGAGCCTTGTTCAGAGCTCCAAAGTAAAGTTGAACTTGATTAGCAGTCAGTTTCTAGCACTATTCCCAGGCCGGCGCTACATCTTTTTAGCTTGAAATCCTTTGAAGAGGGTCACTGTGCTCCATTTTGTTTTGTTTTGCAGTATTCTTCTCAGCCACAACACAATGAGTATCAGACAGTGCTGAAGGCAGAAGACATATCCTAACACTAATACCCAACTCAGGAGAAAGCCTTGCTCTCATATGGATATATTCTGAATTGGATGGCATATGATAGGTGGATGAAGCCAAAATTGTGTGCTTCCTCATATAAAATCAATGGTGTTTTATTGTTTCATTGTGACACAGAGCAGATAATTATATCCCCACATTTTGATCTGCTGCCTGGACATCAAATGTCCTAAAAGAGTCAAACAAATGCTGTGAAATTGTGGATACTGGGTCCTCAGGCTGACACTCTGGCAAGCATGGCAGGTGTGCAGCTGTGTGCAGCTGTATCCTATCACAGCTGCAGAGCTACCCTAAAACTCACCAACACGCCTTACATTGTTTTCCCTCCGTGCCAAAGTCAAAGCCACTGGCCTTAAAGCCCCACAGAGTCCCACAGGCGTTTGGTTATATAAGAGATAGTAACACCCATCAGTCTATAGATCCTAAAATATACATTCAGCGAATCTTACTTACCTCATGCTTTCATGTGTGTTTACATGTTTCAATTGACACTATCAGAAAAGAAAGTACTTTTTCTTCCCTTCTCATTCTACCCAGTAATATCCCTTCTCTTTTAGGAAAGTATTCAATAATCCTATTAGCTTGAGATTGTAAGTGGAGCTGGCTTCCCATTACACAAGACAAAGTTTTAGACTTCGGGGATTTTTAAATGGCCCATCTTCTACTACTTCCAATAACGTTTTGTTTATTTTTAAAAAAGAGTATAAAGACTTTTAATAAAAGGGACATTTCCTACAAGCTATGAGACATCTAGTCACCCTAAGAAGACACTATATTTCCCTGGAGCTCTCCTTTTTCAGAGTCACTTGCGCTTACTGATATATGCCTTTGTGAGGCCCTGTTTTCGACTTTCCTTTAAAAACTCTGTTACCTCTTGGTTTCTATGAGTCTGTCTTTCACACAAGGAGAGTAGGGTTTGGCTTCTCAAAGCAGCACTTGGCAAGCACAGAAGCAGGAAACGCAGAAGGGAATGAGTCTGTCAGACTCATTTTCTTCTAGTTCAAATGTTTATTTCAGATTTGGGAGGAAGTGGAGTGGTTCCTTTCCATTTCCTCGTCTGTGGAACCCGCGAGATGTATAAAGGCTTAGAAAATTACGCTCTACCGCACATCACACTCACAGGTTCACCGATGGAGAAAGAGACTCATCCCCCACAACTCCCAGTTTGAACCGTCTCTTACGGGTTTAGACTGGAGCCTTGATTAGCGCAACTGAACCAGATGCTGATGACAAGGTTGGTGGGCTCAGGGCATCCTGTGCCAGCTCCCAAGGGGAAAGGGCCATGTCCCAACTTAATTAGTCCTCAGCCCTGCCACGTGGCACACCTGAAGGCGCTGCTCAGCTGGGGCAGTCTGACATAATTTGTGAATGCCACAGTGAGATCTGATCCCACACCCACTTTCTAAGTTCCTCAGACTTACTGTGTCTGACCTCAGGATGGAGTTTCAGTGGCCAAACTTAAAAAACATATCTGCTTTGGTAATGAGCTGCTTTCAACCTTAAATGCTCTGATTTTTCCAATCCACACTCTGATTTCTCTAATTTTTTTTAAAACTCCAAGCCATTTACCTTACTGCATTCACCAGCTCAGTTCTGCAACTTGTTTTGTTGTCTACGCAACCGACATAGCTCATTTTTTAATGCCAAATGGAGAATATCAGAAACCAAACTAGAAAATCTTGTGGTGCATTTACTACTAAACTCTAACAGATGTGCTTAACTCAAACTGTAGGGATCAGGACTGAAGCATAATTTTAGGTACAAATTACTTACTGAGAATATTTATAGACAGAAAACGTCTTCAGCAAAGGAGACCCTATGACATTTAACACAGATTATCCTGTAGTTTAGGAATTGATTAAAAAGCTGAACATTGTAAATGCATTAATAATAATTTGTTTAGGAAACTTTCCAGGGCAGAGTCTTTGATCTAATCATGTTGGTTTTGTCCAAGAGTTTTACAAGACAAAAATCTGACTCATTATCTTTAGTCATAGTCATAGTTTAGATTTTTGAGTTGTATTATTGTTTGACAGCCACTGATCACAGTTCACTAAGATCAATGTGTACTCTTAAATGCAGCTATATTTACACTTACCTGTATATATCCACTTGTACAAATATTTTTTTCTGTATTATGTCTACTATATTCTGGATGAACTCCTGAAACTAATGAACCCTTCCACCACATGTCAGAATTTCTTTGTAAGACCCATTTATTATGATATGTGTAAGCTAACAGTATATCTAAGATATATTACATTAGATACAATCACAAGATTCACTTTAGAAACCAAAAGTACTCAAAATATACATTGCATTGCCATCTAATTTTTTCAAATTGTCTCCATCAGTTACCAATTAAAACATGCATACTAATTGTAAGTACAGTAAAGTTCACCAGAAAAGTAATCAAGTAAAACTGGGATGAGGATAAGAAGGAAAAAAAAGGAAAGATAAAGAAACATTGTAAAGGTCATAGTGTGACAAACATTACTACTTGACATTTCACTATAAGAGAGCTATGCCAAGTCATGTATTTTCACACACAGAATTACATTGTATCAAATTTATATTTGTTACAACTGTCATGTACATTAAACCAGTGATAAGAAAAATGTAACTTAATATCTGATCTAGTGAAACAGCAACCAACATTAGTTCCCAGCCACATGCAGACAATCTTCAATGCCATTACTGGTGTCAGCTAAACCTCAGCTGGTTTGTCTTCTCCAGCCATTTTTGAATAAATATGTGACTATCTTAATTAGGAAATCTTGAAGGAAGTCTCTGTGATGAGGCAATTTTGTTGCTCATTCTCAGTGTCCCGAATTTGCTGTACTTAAAATAGACACTTGTACCAATGTCCTTTCTATTTCCCGAAGGGGAAAAAAATCACATACACACCAGTCCTTTTTCTTTCTGCTCGCAGCTCACAGAGAAGCAACTCGATCCAACCAGTGTTGAAACCTGAGTAGGTCACTGTACACCACGATAAAATTCCCTAATCCCAGAGCCAAATCTCCCTAAGGGGGGCCTCCTCCTGATCTCCACTTCCCAGGCTGACTTTTCCATTCGTCCTCTTTCCCCCTTTCATTTCCCCTACCTTCCAGCCTTGATATGTGATCCACGGTGGGGGCTCAGGTTTCCGTTTTTACAGCTTAGGCCGTGCTAGCTGTATACATTCCTTTCTTTCTGCCGGGCAGTGATTACTTACCAGGGCTTAGTTTACACTGGTCCAGATGAAAGCCGTTCAGATGAAGGCAAACACAGCCAGGCAGCTCCAGCGGCACCGATATGAAGCTACACAAGGCCACATTGTGTTCTCGGTGACATTTTGTTGCACACGTTTTTGCACAGGGCAACCAACTTGTTATTTTACTCTATACTTTAGGTTTAAGGAGTTGGAGGCATAATAATACCATGAAGTTTGGGAAGGAGTTTTGTTGATATTGCTACTAATATTTAAAGCAGAAAAATATTAATGAGTTCAAAATAACCCTTAGACCTACTGACTCTGAGAAACTACTTTTTAAATGAGGGCTCTTGGTGCCGTTATATTAGAAGAATGCCTTCTAAACAATTCCACTTGAAATGCGATTTCTGGACTAGCTGGCACGGTGTCCATGGACATAGCTGAAGATTTCAGCCAGGGCGCCCTTAAATTGTTCCAAACCAGGAAGGAAAAAAAGAAATCTTAGTGGCAACTAATTATTTGCCGCGTAAAACTTCTTATTTAATGCAACTCTGGATTAAAATGATGAGGATTAGAACTTCAAATAGTAAGTGGTGATTTCAAAGAAAAATAACATTTTAAAAAGAGGAAATTCTGTGCACCAAGGTTAATTCCATACTTAGTCCTCCAGCATTGGCTAAAAATTGTGTAATTTTTCCCCTTCACACAATGTTGTTTTTGTTTCTTCCTCACCAGTTCAGACAAACATCTGTTATACTGTAGAAGGACAACTATCTCCCAAACCACGGAGTGCGCCTGCAGCCAAAGTCAACAACGAGAGCCCCAAGCATCGAGCACAGTCAGCCTTTATATCCAGCCGGGATAACATTTCACATGTTTTGATTAAAATTAGCTAATTTGTAATTCTAGAACCTATGAAACTTAAAAGCTGCCATCCATATAGATCACATTAGGCAGCGTTTTAAAGGGCCAGTGTGCACAGTGATTTCCTAATGGTCTTCCTCCCCTCCCTCCCCCCATTTAAAATGAAATGGAAAAGTAATTTGGAAATGGAAGGAAGGAGGGAAGGGTGAAGTGAGGAAGAAGGGTTATTGTAGAACGTTTGAATTCCACAAAGACAACTTCTTCTACTGTTTTAAAACAAAACAACAACAACAACAACAAAAACAACGCTATCATTGGAATCAATGGTGGTTTCCATCAAAAGGGACGGCACTGATTTCCAAGGCGATTCATCCTTAACTCTCCACTGAACTGATGCTGCACTTGATGCTTCCAGTCACTAAGTTCCTCATCCAGAAATTAAAAACCCAAATTCCAAAATATAGATTGCTACTGACATTTCAGGGCAGAAGGGAAGCTAAGCATATGCATATACAGGATGTATATTCATGCATCCTTTTCTAAACGCTACATACAAGGCACACTTATGGAATATGCTTGTTCGAATAAATAAAAAAGTCAAAACGCGATCTATTTTTCTTAGTTGCATCCCATTTTCATCCTATTTGTCTTTTAAATACAAAGTTAACCAAAGTCAGCTGGCCGTATTAGAAATTCTATGCAGAAGATAGGGAACCCCCAGAAGGCTGAAAAATGCAAACGAAGTCCCCGAAACCTGCTACTGCTTTGTAACTCAGGGAAGGAAAAAAAAATTATATATATACTATATATATATATACTATATAGTATATATAGAAGAGACTCGTGAAATCAACACAATACAGCCATCGCTTGGGCAAAAGCTGCAACTTCTTGGAAAATGGGGTGGGGGGAGTGTGAAGGGTGTCCGGAGCTGAGTGGTGTTCTTGTGCAATCGCTCCAACGCGAACAGCTGGAGCGCCAGGCTGCTGCGCTCGCCACCTCTGGAGCACCGCTGGCCTGGCGGGGAGCCCGGTCTCGCCGAGAGGACGCCGGGCTGGCCTTTCGGAACAATGGGCAGGCGCCCTGCGAAAGCCGCCCGTCAGACAGTTATCTGGCAGCGGGGATTGCTCGGGTCTGATTAACTGCTAAGGGACGCAGGCAAAGGCGAGCGGAGGGCGGAGGCCGCAGAGCCAGGGGAGCGGGCGGGGGCGGGCGAGGCAAGGCGGCAGTCAGCACGGTCCCCAGACCCGCGCCGCCCGGGCCGCAACTCTCCCCGGCACTGACAGCCTCTTTCACCGTCGCCTCTGGCTACTTGGGGGAAAGCGGGATCCAGGAGCAGGAAGATGAACTGGGGAGGGGGTGGAATCGAGCGCTGCCGGGGTGCCTGGGCCGGGCGGCTCCCAACTTTGGAGGGATCCGAAGGATGGTTACCCGAGAGGGGGAAAAAACCCTACCGCCCACTAGTAGAGCCTCTTCACCATGCCTACCCGCCACTTGGGCCCCCCCGGTCCTCTCCCCCTGAAACGCGTCTGTGCCAACCTGGGTTCTATGAGGTTAACTAGTATGTGGTTTACTACTACTACCACCACCACCATCACCCCCAATTCAAATCTCAGATAGGCAAATCTCGGGGGGACAGACCGCGAGTTGGTCTCTGTTTTGCACCTGGAGGAGGAGCTGAGGCGTTCTGGGCATCCTGCAGAAACTGACAAGTGCTCCCCAGTCCCCCCGCCCCCCAAATCCATACAACGGCCAAAGGGGAGAGGGCGGAAGAAAGAGCTCCGTCTCCCCAGTCCCCGAGGTCCAAAAATACCTTCATTTCCTCATTGATCTCCCTTTTCACTGGGTGAGCTGGTTTCCTGCTCCTTTTATTTTCCGGAGGTCTCCCTTCTTTCTCCATTTCTGCCATGTTTTTGTGTCTGGTTTCTGTGGAGATGAAATGGCTGCTGCCGCCGGCGGCGGTGGTGGTGGTGGTGGTGGTGGTGGTGGAGGTGGTGGCGGTGGAGGTGGTGGCGGTGGCAATGCTGGCGGAGGTAGCGGGGCTGGCGGGGCTGAGTGGGGGGGAGGGAAGGCCGGCGCCGGAGAAGCGGGGTCTCTTCTAGCGGCGAAAAACGTCAGTGGCTGTCAGAGGGAAAGGTAGCTCGGGGAGTCTCCGGGATGCCGCCGCCGCCGCTCCTGCTCCTGTTGCCGCCGCCGCCGCCGCCGCCAACGCCACCGCCAAGGCTGCTGCCCCTGCCGCCGCCGCTGCTTCTGCCGCTCCCGCCGCCGCCGCCGCCGCCGCCGCCGGGCTGCATCCTCGGTGCCCCGTGGAGTCGTCAGCCATCTTCCGTCGCTCTGTCCGTCCGCATGGGCAAGGGGAACGAGGGCCCGGCGCGGAAAGAGCTGCTCTGGGCGTGCGTGCGTGGATGTGTGTGTGCGCCCGGGAGAGCGCGCCAGCTCCGGCGCCCAGCGCCTCCCGCTAGCCGAGCCGGGGGCGGGCCGGGGGCCGGCGCGGGGAGGAGGGGGAGGGAGGGAGCTGGTTAGGGAGGGGGGCCGGAGGGAGGGGGAAAGGTGGGGGGGCTAGGACAGCCCCCCGGCTCCCGAGCGGGCGTGGCTTCCACCGTCACCAGATACGCGGATGCTGCGCGGCTCCGGGGACTGCTAGCGGCCGCCTGTTCATCCTCGGCGGGCACCGGCGGGACGCGGCGCCCCTCGCGGCCGCCTCTTCTCCGCGACACGCCCCCCCCCATCGGCACCCCATCCCCGCCCCCTGGGCCTCGGTGCCCACTCCCACCCCAGCTCTTCTCCCTTAGGGTTCGGTGGCTTTGGAGTTGTTTTATGACCCGTCCTAGAAGCTGCTGAAGAAAATGAATGGGAGCGAGGGGAGGAGGTTGGGCAGTGGGAGGGCGCGGGGACCTGAGGTCGTAGCAAGAGTGGGCCGCTTGCCCCCGCCCAGGGAAGGCGGACTGAGCTCCCCGCCTCTGGATTGCAGCGCCGGGGTCCCCAGGGGAAGGAAACCACAGCCCTGACCTTCGCTCAGCTGTCAGAGCAGAGTGTCCCTCTCCGGGGGCCTCTGCCGCGCGCGTGGAGGCGGGAGGCCCATGGCAGAGGTCCCCGCGCCCTGCTTGGCCGGCCCCCAGCGCCGCGCGGACTCCCACTGCGCTTCCTTGGAAGCTTTTGATTTGTTTGCCTCTCAATGAACCACTTAAAAGTGGGGCATCTCGGCCTTATGCCCCCACCCCCGTTCGTTCTCTGTGTCGCTATGTCTCTTTTTCTATCTCTGTTTCTGTCCCTCTCTTATACACGCACACGCGCGCACCCACACTAAAGCTAGTGCTCCGCTACAAAGTAACAGCTTTACCCCGTGACCCCTCGCGCCTTTCTCCCAGTGTCCTGGGTTTAGCTCCAAAAAGGCTGGGCTGAGTGGGTGCTGCTGGGAGCTCAGGGGCCTGCCAGGGGCCCGGAGCTCCAGGAGCCCAGACGCCCTAGCCACGCCCGGGTGGGACTCTCCCTACTCCGCCGGGTTGCATTCTCTCCCGACTTCCTGGCATGCTTCGGCTCTCTCCCGAGCGGTGCTCACTGTCTATGCGCTCTCGCGCCCCCTCTTTGGCCCTCTCCCTCCACACCTGGAACCAAGCTCGGATTGCGTCTGTCCCTCTCTCTGGGTTTAGGCATTGGCGTGCACGGTTTGGGGAGGCTTGGGTGAGACACGAGGCCCTGCGCCCTCGTACACGCTGCGGGGGACGTTCCCAGCTTCGATTTCCCGCGCCGCGACACTTAGTAATTACCCAGCACAATGCGATTTGGGGGTGTCCGTTGTTCCACTGCTTGTTACTGTGGAGGGTTCATTATGACAATGGCGGAACTTAAAATTACACAATTAAAAAAAAAATACTTAAAGATAGAATGAATTCAGTGTGGGGGTATGAGTAAGCTTTCCATTAAAAATCTCAGTTTGGCCTGTCAAACGAGGCTCATTCTGGAGATTACGTTGCCTAATTTGCATTGTTTTTTTTTCCCTCAAACGTCAAATTGCAGATATTTGGGAGTGTAGCCAGGAGAGCTGAGCACCTCCTCTCGCCTCCTCTTGGTTGTCCTGGGAAAGCCGCGCCCGACTCGGCGCGGTTCCCAGGGACTCCAGCAAGTCAAAGGGCCAGAGCGAGCGGGACCGAGGAGGGCTCCGCGTTGCAAGGGGTCCGCACGGAACACCTGCCTCAAGGAAAGTTAAAGTTCCTGGGGCTGTTAGCAGGACGCCAACGGGTCAAGAGACGCGGATTGATGAGGTTCTAGGGAGTGCTGGGCGGTATAGGCGTCCTAGAAACCTTGAGATTTTCCCAGTATCCTCTGGGTGCGTATCCAGGTACACCCAGATCATAAGCCCCAGGCCCAACTGTCTTACTGCGCAAGACCCAAGTGGCAAGCCTGCTGAGAGGGAGCCCAAACCTGTTCGCACGAACACTCCCCTCCTGCCTCGTGTACCTACTACGCAACATTCTCGAGTGTGTGCAGGTGGGTGTATTTCGCGGTGGG
>JAQZBX010005657.1:0-55677 GCA_029593785.1 Cabassous unicinctus
TTGTTGAAGAGGCCATTCTTTCCCAACTGAGTGGGCTTGGTGGCCTTGTCGAATATCAGATGACTGTATATGCGAGGATTTATATCAGTACTCTCAATTCGGTTCCATTGGTCAATGTGTCTATCCTTGTGCCAATACCATGCGGTTTTCACCACTGTAGCTTTGTAGTATGTTTTAAAGTCAGGTAGTGTGATACTTCCAACCTCATTTTTCTTTTTCAATGTATCTTTGGCGATTCGGGGCCTCTTACCCTTCCAAATAAATTTTGTAGTTAGTTTTTCCAATTCCTTAAAAAATACAGTGTTGATTTTTATTGGGATTGCATTAAATCTGTAGATTAGTTTGGGTAGGATAGACATGTTGATGATGTTTAGTCTTCCTATCCATGTTTCATTACATTTTAAATCACTTGTTTAGTGTAGCCACCTTCATCAATTATCTTAGTTAGATCTTCCGGATAACTTGCTGCAGTGCCTGCTGCTTTACCTGGGACTTTTATGTTGTGAGATGGCGCTTTCCTTAAACCTCATGAACCAACCCCTGCTGGCTTCAAACTTTTCTTCTGCAGCTTCCTCACCTCTCTCAGCCTTCATAGAATTGAAGAGGCTTTGCTCTTGATTAGGCTTTGGCTTAGGGGATTGTTGTGGCTGGTTTGATCTTCTCTCCAGACCACTAAAACTTTCTCCGTATCAGCAGTAAGGCTGATTGCTTTCTTATCATTTGTTTGTTCACTGGAGTAGCACTTCCAGTTGCCTTCAAGAACTCTTCTTTTGCATTCACAACTTGGCTAACTGGCTCAAGAGGCCTAGCTTTTAGCCTTTCAGCTTTCCACATGCCTTCCTCACCTCATCATTTCAAGCTTTTGATTTAAAGTAAGGGACTTCTGACTCTTCCTTTCATTTGAACACTTAGAGGCCATTGTAGGGTTATTGGCCTAATTTCAATATTATTGTATTTCAGGGAATAGGGAGACCTGAGGAGAGGGAGAGAGACGGGGAATGGGCCAGTCGGTGGAGCAGTCAGAACACGCCATATTTATCAATTAAGTTCACTGTCTTCGATGGGTGTGGTTCATGGCACCCCAAAACAATTACAGTAGTAACAGCAAAGATCACTGATCACAGCTCACCATAACAGATATAATATAATGAAAATTTTTGAAATATTGTGAGAATTCCCAAAATGTGACACAGAGACAAGAAGTTAGCACATGCTGTTGGAAAAATGGCGACTATAGACTTGCTTGAGGCAGGGTTGCCTCAGACCTCCAATTTGCAAAAAAAAAAACAGAAACCCAGTATCTGCAAAGCACAATAAAGTGAAGCCTAATGAAACAAGGTATGCCTGTACTGTTTTTTTTCATTCTTGACACTAGTGTGAATGATATAAAAAATTTCTTGAGTTGCTACACCCAGTAATAAAAGCAAGATTCTGCTTATCTTTCTAAACCCAACTTACAGGTTATGTCTTCCATGAGGTCTTTCTTGATCCCGTGAATCATAATTAACCACTGACTCCTCCTTGATCCATTATTCAACAAATACTTATGAGCACTTAACTATTTGCCACATATTGGTGTTGCAAAGATGAATAAGGCGAGGGCAGGCCTCTGGCTCCCAGAGGATGACACTAGAATATACTAGGTATTCAGCATACATGCATTGCATTGGATTGTGACACATTTTCTTTCCCCACATTGCTAATTCTGGCCCTCTATATGCAATAGGAGAAAGCAGTGTTTTGTTCTGGCTCCTGCCTTCCACAGACTCATTACTTCTGGAATAAGTCTTTTCCCTTCCTGGGAAGGCTCACCTGGGTCATTGTGCTCATCAGGACTGGCCTGCCCCAAGGAAGTAGCAGCTTTGCTTTCCTAATTGGACAGAGGGAAATTGACTTGTCTCGGATGGGGATTGCCTTGACCGGCCCTTTGTTCCAGGAAGACGCTGAGAGGGCATCTGTCCACCTGAGATTGTTTGTCGATAAGAAACTGATGCTGCCATGCTCAAGTTTGAGAGAGTGGCAGAGAGCTGCTGGGTCCAACAGGAAAAGGGAGGCTTTTAAACTTTGTCATGTTCCAAGCAGCAGGAAGGGGTGACTGGAGGCTATAGACAGTGGGTAATTCTGAGAATATTCTCCACAGGTGACCTGTCTGTTGCAGACTGAAAGAATTAGAAGTATTCTTTACCAAGAAGTGTACTGGGAGCAAAATTACAGGAAGTAGGGCTATTCTAGAAAGAGGTGAGGAGGGTGTAAATAGAAAAGAGGAAAATATAGCATTCCAATACAGATTCACCGATATAGCTTGCGCTCAAAAATGTGTATCATTGTTCTGCAGCACTAGAATTTTTCTCAATAATATACTTATGTAACATGCTTCTGATATATGACTTGAGAAAAGATCCCTAAAGAAGGTAGCATTTGCAGCAAGCTTACAGCCTTGGTATTTTACTGTATAAAATAGACTATTTTTCTATAGTCTAATACCTAATATGTGCTCAGTACCTAACTGAACTCTGGAAACACAAAATGAATAAAACACTTCCCGTCCCCAAGGAGTTAGTCTAGTGGGGAAAACCTGTAAATAGCCAGCAGTTCTATTACTGTTTATTGTATAAATAGTGTACACTCTGTAGAAATGCGTGAATGAAGTGTATACTCAGGGAGGTGGAGAAGGGACATTCCAATCTGGAAGTTCTCAATGTGGGCTGCACCTTAGAATCATTTGGGAAGCTTTTGTAAAATGCTGATGCCCAAGCCCTTCCCAGATCTACTCCAACTCTCTAGAGGGGGCCCAGGCCCCTATAAATTTTAAAATTACCCTGCCAATTCTTATGCCCAGAGAGGTTTGAGAGTTGCTTCTTTAGGTGAATTCCAGAAGCAGAAGGGGATGGCACAGGCACATTAATATATTTGAGACTCGGGGCAGATCCTAGATGTCCAGAGCATGGGTGGGGCTGTACTGAAATGGGATAGAAGCTAAAACTGGATAGGTAGGTTGACATAAGATGGTGCGCGTTGCTGAATGCCAGGGTTAGGAGGTGTAATATTTTTCAGTAGGTAACAACTTATCAGGAGAGTATCATGATCAATGTGGTATTTAATAAAAACTAACCTCTTCCTCATAGATGTCCTAACAATTCCCATTTTCCTGTTGTTCAGTAATAGTTAGACGCCAGTTCATCTCTCTTCTTTTACTGTATTTCCAGGCTATCATAAGAACATGGCATCTTAGAGCTAGGGGGTCTCTTAAAGGCCACCTAGTTCAGTCATCTCACAGTGCAATAAGGAGTCTGAGACCCGGAGAGGTTAAATGTCCAACCTGCCTGTAACCTCACAGTTAGGAACCAGGTTTCCTGACTCCAGTCCAGGGCTCTTTAACCCTGGGTACTCCTCCCTAACCTTTGGGGCCATCTCCTAAAACAGGTTAAATTTGTGGTATGTTTGCCCTACCACACAAGTAGAAAAAATTTTAAAACATTATGGTGTCCATTGACATACGAATGGATAAAATGTGGTATATTCACAATGGAATACTACTCAACTATAAAAAGGAATGAAGTTCTGATACATGCCATAACATGGATGAGCCTTGAAGACATCATGTTGACTGAAATAAGCCAGACACAAAAGGGCAAATATCGTATGACTGCACTTATATGCAATATCTAGAGAAAGCAAAATCCTTAGAGACTGAACATAGATTACAGGTTGCCAGGGGCTGGGGGTGGGAGGGGAATGGGGAGTTAACTGTTTTGGATGATGTAGAAGCTTTAGTAATGGAAGGTGATGATGGCAGCACAACGTTGTAAAAGTAATTAATGCTACTTAACTTGGAAGCTGCAGAGCTTTGACTGCACAAAATGAAACCCAGTGTTACCCGAATCTCTGGCTGGAGTATGTGACTCGGGCTGGATACCAGCGTCTAGCCATGACAAGATGGCTGGCTCTCCTCTGACAGGTCTCTTCTGTCACCTGACTGATTTGGGAGTGGTGCTGGAGGTGTGGCGGGCAGGGCACCCATCTTCACAGCACGCCCCACTTATCCTGGCCCCAGTCCCCAAGTCCTGGCCTTCCAGTGGAATCCAAAGGACTCTGGGCAGGGCGAGACCCACCCAGCGCTCTGGAATGTGACTCCATCTATCTGTTTCTATGCAGGACACAGAAATCCTTTGGTTGTCATCCAAAGGCCTGAACCTTTCCTTCAATGTGCTCTGATTTGGGGGGCTTTGCAAAGCCCAGGGGGCCCTAAATTCTTTCATACATCCCTCCTCACCCTTCAGAACTTACTTTTCATGCTGGTTTTACTCCCTACCGGCAATTAGAACTGATCCTGGGGGATTACTAGAAGTACCCCTCCCCACTACTCCTGGTGAAGCCATAAAATCTGTGCTCAGTGGGTTCCAGCCTGGAAGGCAGAGTTGTGTTTTTTTTTTAAAGGGGATGAAGTCCAGCCACAATGGGATGAGAAACCAGACAAGGATGTTTTTAAAAGCAAGCTGTGTTTTTCTGACTGTTCCAGTACTGGTTCCCGCCCTGAAGGCTCCTCTCTAACCCTGGGGAAGAAAAAATATTTTTAGTCTGATAGTGTGCTGTAGACAGCCCAGAGCGGAACCAGCTGTAAAACAGCCTTGATAACTCAGAGGAATGGTTTTAGTAGGAAAAAAAACTTGTGAGGGGTCGCCCAAGACTCCAAACTCAAGGCACCTGCTACATTCAAGGCATGTGTCTTCCCCGACCCCCATGGCATCCTCTAAGATTCATTTTAGAATAGAAATTCCTAGGATGAAAGAGTGGGGTGGGGTGGGAAAACGTTTGTAATTCTTGGGGAAGAACAGAAATCACAGAACTGGAATATTCTTTAGAGATAGCAGCTTGATAAAAAGCAGTTGACATTCTGGAAATCTTGCTGAACTGGAATAACCCATTTGCTGCATACTATTTGACAAGGTTAAATATTTTTAACTAAAAAGACTCTGCCGTCTGCAAGCTTCCTACAAACAATTTACAGTCATTACTAAGATATTAAAGGGACTTGGCCCATTATCTAGTATTGTTGTAGCCCCTCCCTTACCCCCACCAAATGCATTGAATTGCAGCATTTAACCACCAGGAGATGTTTATTGACAATCAATTTGTCTTCTCTTAGAGCAGCTGGCATGGAAGAGATCTTTTGGATTGCTGGTATTGTACATTCCTGACTCAACATCCTTTGTGTTGGAAAGGAGACCAAGAATGAGATCATGAGTAATGAGAAACCTTAAGTTTTTGCTCTTGCGCAAGAGACAAAAATTATCCAATTGGGGTTAGGTTTCAAGAGTGTTGAACATGAAGGCAAATATTTATCTTCTGGTGTTAAGAAAGGAAAGGATGTAAAATCTTTGACCTTGAACATAAGGGTAGTGCCTGCGTTGGGAAAGAAGGTTGTATTAAGCCAGAAGCATAATGGAGTTCTCATTTCAGCCTTCCCTGGGACTACACTAATATCTTTTTTACCACATGCAGAGTAGCAAGAGAAGACTTGATGTCCTCCTCAACATTCATAGTAACATTCCAGTAGATTCCACAGTCTCTCATTCTCAGGTCCAACTTCCTGAAGAGGTCCCTTTCAAATTCTTTTCAGAATATAAGTATTTTGAGGGAAAAAATGGCCTAGAGTTGTATCGTCTGGTGTTTTACAACCCAATTCATTCTCTCACTGTGTCATATTACTCAAAGTGAATTTATAAATAATTAACATTTTCTTTTATCTACACAGCAACCTTGCAAGCGAGGCCAAACCAATGCTTTTATACCCTTTAACATTAGAGAACATACAGCTTTTAGTAGACTGAGGACTTTTCAGAAAGTAATGGGGGCGGCGGATGTGGCTCAAATGGTTGGGCGTCCGTTTGCCATATGGAGGGACCTGGGTTTGATCCCCGGGACCTCCTGGTAAAATAAAAATATATATATATATATAGAAGGCACATGGGCTGCCAGGCTCTGTGTGCCGGTGAGCCGCCAGGCCCCGGGAGCCATGCAGCAAGATGATGACGTAACAGGAGAGAGACACAGGGGAGAGACAAGACGAGATGCTGCGAAAACCAGGAACCGAGATGGCACTGGTGGCAGAACACCTCTCTCCTACATCGGAGGTCTCCAGGATCGAATCCTGGTGAAGACTGGAGGAGGAGGATGAGAAGAGATGGCAGGAAACAGACACAGAGAATTGCCCAGCGAATGGACACAAAACAGCAAAATTGGGAAGGGGGTGTTTAAAATGAGTAAAGTAAATAAATAAATCTTTAAAAAAAAAAAAAAAAAAAGAAAGTAATGGAATGGGAGAAATAAACCTCTGGGTTCCAGTATGTCCAGCCATTCTGAAATTTCAGTGCAGGGTTCACCATACCAGCTTCCTCAAACCTCTACCTTTTTACCATTACTAATGTTACACATACAAAAACTGGGGCCAATCCTATACATGTCTAAAATGGGCCAATTCACCTCCACCTCAGAAGACCCCAGGAGTTGGGATTCTTTTATAGTAAACCATTTCAAATTATCGTCACCTTAGGTAAGTTGCTAGTTTGCAAGGGATAGCCTTAAAAAGAGCCTTTGACTCTTACCTGTGTGGTTAGCTCCTCACTCCCTCATGATAATTCATGGAAGAGGGATAATAGAACACTTATTTTAAAGCTGTCCAAGCTACCAAAGTAATTTTCTATCCTTGACAAATGACAGGTTGTGGGAGAAGGGGAGAACAGACTTCCTGATTTGAACACTAGATTTGTAACTTTGGGTACCTTTCTTATCCCTTAAATAAGCATAAGAATAGTCGGGTTAAATATGAATGTACTTTCTAAACATTGAACTACTGAACAAATGCAAAGTGTATTTCTTAAAAATAATTTATGCCCTGTAGCAAACTAAGACACCATGTATGTGTTTATGTGCATATTTCTGTATACATATTATGTATATGTGTGTGTTATCCATCTTGAATACATATTCATATATTCATGTATCATATAACTAGATCATTTTTTCCATGTGGCTATCCAATAGCCTCAATGCCTGTTAAGCTTTTATCCTAAATAAAATCCCCATTATAAAATAATAAAAATAATTTTTAAGGGAAGAAATGTTTATGCTCTATCATGAGAGGAAAGACTAGATCTTTCAGTAGCCAGTGAAGTCCTTCAGCCTCCAAAACCAATTCTTTTTACTGTTTCCAGTGAGCCTTGGCCTCGACTAGAGGCAACCGCTTTTGAGGGCTGAGAAACTCATCAATTTAAAGTTCTTGGTCCATGCAGCCCTTGGCTTACTGGCAAAGACTTTCTCAAAGTGATGCAGGCAGTGCCAGCCTTTGTCTGCTGATTCCAAGGCAATTTTTGGAATTTAATAAGGGCATTACTTGCATTCCATTAGCGCCCCTTCACCAATTCAAAGGTGATTCGATAGAAGGATGAGGATGAAAGGAGGATTGGAATTTTCTCAGTGATACTCTGGAGGTCCTGAAATAATGGATACCTGATGGGATTAAACACAGAGCTTTTACTTAGAGATGATTTTATGAAAAATCATTCACTTCACAGAGGTTAGAAAAACACTCTGGGAATCCATTTGGCAAAGCACTCTTTAATTTGATTTTTTAAATTTAATTCCTTCAAATTCCTTTTGGATTAAAATTGTAATAAAAGACAAAACCCACTTTATGAAACTGTTTGGCATTAGCTACTGGAGCTGAACTAACACATACCCCACAACCTTGCTATGTACCTTCCTCTCCAAGACACATATACAACAGAAATGTATATGTAATTTCTCCCAAAAAACCTGGGCAGGACTTTTCATACCATTCAAAACAATCCAAATTTTAAAATCACTCAAATGTCCATCAGGAGTGGGAAGGATAAAGAAAATGTAGTACAGTTTAACAAAGGAAGACTATGCACTCATGAGCTTGATGAACCACAGTTCCAGGCAGCATCGTGGATAATTTTCATCAAGTGTTGAGTACAAGTTGGATATATTCGCTTATATTTCTGTAAACTCCAAGGCTAGCAAGACTAACATGGGCTTAGAAGTTGGCACAGAGCTGAGAAGGCACAGTGACAGGAAGAGGGGGCAGGAGGGCTTTTGGGGCCATCTGATGTTCTCATTTGTTCTGGGTGCCAGTGAAAGGTTGTGTTCCATCTGTGAAAATTCACTGGGCTGTACGCATGATTTGTGCATTTTCCTCAGTGTCTGTTATATTTCAGTTAAAAAGTGTAACACTTTCTTCCCTAAAAGAGAAAAGCAAAAGGCATACCTCTTTCTTCCCCTAAAGAAGGAAAGAAAAGTATCTTCAGGACTTCCTATTTGCCTTGTAAGGGAAAACAATCTGTTGAAAGATTATATGGTAAAGTGAGAAGAGATCTGCTCAGGGTTGGGAAATCTGTGGGACCAGGGTTAACCTTGGACGGTGCCTTGATCTCCCCACACTTTGATTTCCTCATCTGTTAAGTGGGCATAATACCTACCTCACAGTGTTGCTGGGAAGGTCAGAAGGGGTCAAGTTTATGAGATTCTTAGCTTAGCAGCCATAAACAGTTCGATTCAGCTGCTTGAATTGTAACTGGGGAGCAGAAGTTCCTCCTTTACTTCTCTTTCGGCCACCGTAATTGTTCAGAGAATGGCAGCTAATCGATACAGAGGTCTTCTGATAAGGATTTCTGTTGGTGGATTAATTCACCAGACATTTCTAGAAAACTCATTCTGTGGAAAGCAAGAGAGATCCTGGAGTTGTAGAGATGCAGGCCTGATCCACGTCTTTAAGGGGAGTTATAATCTAGTGGGAAAGAGGGAGAAAGCTCATTGCGTTGAGTACCTGCTACCAGGCACTTTGCTAGCAACTTAACCTTAATTTTCATACCAATCCTACACGGTAGGCTTCCTGATGCCAGTTTTTACCTCTGAAGAAATAAGTTCAGAAAAGTGCCCAAAGCCATACCGTTTTCAAGGCCAGAATTCAGGCCCCAGGCTCTCTCGGTTCCAGAACCCATGAGTTTTGTTTTGTTTTGTTTTTTCTACCTTCTGGTGCATAGTCAGGTTGTGCAGACAGCCCAGCCATAGTAATAGAAGACAAAATTAAGCATGTGACAATACAAGGAAAGAGCTGTGGAAGCACAAGTGAGATTAATTACAAATGCAGAGATCCATCTTGAATGGTTTCAGGTTTATTGTTTTTGCCTTTATTGTAGTTATTTACTCTGCCTTGAAATTTGGCAAAATATCCAAGATATATGTTAATAAAATGCACTCTTCTCAATCGTTTTAGCCATCTTTTTACATTGTACAGGAATTACTTATCTAGGTGATTATTATCGTCTCTCTGAAACAAGAAGCAATACTGTGTGGTACTGTTGCCACGAGAAAGTTGGATTTCTATCTGAAGATCTGGGTTGTGGCTTAGGTCTGACACTTAACTCAGCGACCTTGACCTTGGTGCAGTCTCTGACCCTCAGTTTGATTGCTATAAAACAAGAGTGATGTTGCCTATTTCAAATGGTCAGAGAAGAAAAAGCACACGGCAAAAGAGCTATCATCTAACGTTCCCAGTAGTTATCCTAGGATTAATGTAATACCCATCCAGGTTTTATTTTCAACTTCTTACATGTCCTGGGCAAGTTACTTAACCTCTCTGTAGTTCAGTTTCTCCTCTTGTACAATGGGAATAATAATTTCTCTGCAGATAGGGAAATAAACTATGTTTGAAATCCCTCTGAAAATATACAAATCTGCACAGCCCTGCTAACAATACAATGTTGCACGTGCATATCTAGCTACCTATATATATAGATATATTTTGTTCAGGATGAAAAATTCATATTCGAAAGTTTTCCAAAGGAATCTGGACCCCAAAAAGATTTTGATCATTTTTAGTAAATTTCTACAATTGTGCAACCATCGCTATAATCCAATTATAGGACTTTTCCCATCACCCCACAAAGTTCCCTCATTCTCATTTGCATCGATCTTGTTCCTGTCCCCATCTCCAGCAATCACTGATCTAATTTCTATCTCTTTAGTTTTACCTTTTCTAGACTTTCATATAATTTGAATCATAGAATGTGTAGTCTGTTGGGCCTGGCTTCTTTTACTGTGTACATCTGTGCGGGTGCATTTATCAGTAGTTTGTTCCTTTTTATTGCTCAGTAATATTCCATTATATGAATGTTCCACATTTATTTATTCATTTATCTGTTGATCATTTGTTTGTTGACTGTTTCAAGTTTTGGGGCTGTTATAAATAAATGACCATTTGTATGTAAGTTTTGGTGTGGACATACATCATCATTTGTGTTAGGTCAATGCCTTGGAGTGGAATTGCTGGGTTGCATAGTAAATTTATGCTGAACTTTTTGAGAAACTACCAAAGAGTTTTCCAAAGTAGCTGCATCATTTTGCATTTCCACCAGCAATGTCTGAACATTCTACTTTCTTCATTTGGTATGAACAATCTTTTTAACTATAGCCATTGTAGTCAGTATGTAGTGATATTTCATTGTGGTTTTAATTTTCATTTCCCTATTGACTAATAGTGTTTAAAATCTTTTCATGTGCTTACTAGACATTCATGTATCTTCTTTGGTGAAGTGCCTTTCAAAGCTTTTGCCCATTTTTAAAATTGAGTTGTTTGGCCTCTTACTGAGTTGTAAGTGTTCTTTACATATTCTGGATACAAGTCCTTTTTCAGATATATGATTTGCAAAAATTTTCTTCCAGTCTGGAACATGTCTTTCCATTTTCTTGATGTCTTTTGAGGAGAAAAAGGTTTTAATTTTGATGACATTTTAATTTATCAAATTTCTCTTATGGGTCATGCTTTTGATGTAATATCTTTGAAATCTTGGCCTAAACCATGAGCACAAAGATTTTCTCCTATGTTTTTGTCTAGAAGTTTTATAGTTTTAGCTTTTGTATTTAGGTCCATGATCCATTTTAAGTTAACTCTTTTGTGTGGTATAAGGTGGGGGTCTAAAGTATTTAATCGTATGTGTTTATCCAATTGTCCCATCATCATTTGTTGAAAAGACTATCCCTTCTCAATCAGATTGCCTGAGCACTCAATACCACTCTGTCTTGATTACTGTAGATTTATAGTTAATTTTGAAATCAGGCAGTTTAAGTCTTCCACCTTTATTCTATTCTTCCTTTTCAAAATTGTTTTGACTATTCTAGGTCCTTTGCATTTCCATATAAATTTTAGGATCAGCTTGTCAATTTTGACAAACAAACCTGCTGGGCCTTTGGTAGGGGTTATGCCAAGTGAGTCAATAGATGAATTTAAGGAATGTACACATTCATAGCTAGCATTTATACAGCACTGCTAAATTGCAAAGACTGCTTTAAAGTTGTTGCACTTGATTCCTTGGAAGGAGATGAGAAAGCAGTAACCATCTGTGAAAAGCCAATATGTGTTTATGCTGGGGTAGTACAGCTTTTTTCCCTTTTTATTCCCCATGAAAAGAATGGAGTTGGTTCTCTTTTATGCTTTGAGCAGCAGGACAAATGGAACCAGGGCATTAGAAGATAATGATTTTATGTATCCTCACTCCGAAGACAAGCTGTCGACCCTCTGTCTGACCCACACGAGTTTGGAGCAGAGTCTGCTGAGCTCAGAGGGATTGCAGTTGCTAAGGGGGTGGGACTGCAGTATGTTCTTATCTGCATAGGTTGGCTTTGCACAGACCTGCGTAGAGCTCTCTGAGCTTCGTGAAAGCTGCCTGCGCAGACCGAGTTATTCACCTTTGCCCAGGATACAAACTTTGGGCCAAGGCAAAGGCACACCCTCCTTATCCTGCCTGCTCGTGATGCTTTCTCAGGGAAAAAGCCTCCCGGAACAGGTGAGTGTTCAGCTTGGAGATCAAGCCAGACCAGTTGCATTGGAAACCTCTCCCACTTCAAGGAGGGAAAAGTAAAGGCAAGAAGCCTGAGTCAGCCCCGCGCTGCCTTCCTGCAGAAGGAAAGCGGGGCGCTTGCGTGACCCTGCCTTTCCCTCCCCACCCCTGCGCCTGCCACGTAAGCAGCATATCCGCGCTGCTCCCTGGGGTGTCCTCCTCTACGTCAGGTTTCGAGATGTGGTACCACCCAGGCCGGTGTTTCGCCAGCTCCCGGTGATCTGCGTAGGCTCATTTTGATGCTTGTGAGAAATAAAATAAAAAATAAAAAGCTGATCTCTGGGCCTCACCTAGGGCAACTGAATCCAGGTTTAAAAGACTCCTCAGGTGTTGCTTATGCACAGTAAAGGTAGACAACTCCTGATCTGGGCCAACACGCTAACCTCTAAGTATTTGCATCTCCTTCGTCTGAAATCACCACCATCCAGAGCTGGGGCAGAAAGGAAAGCAGTTTGCTTGTTCCTCTGAGTGTCCTAAGCACCATCCTGAATCAAGTGTGATCTTTAAGAAAAAACTGCAAACCTAGACCTTGATCATTTAACTTCCACTATGGAAGTGACTTGACTCAATTATTCTTCAGTGCTGTGCTCTCGGTTTGTCTCAAGGGACTATAGAAGAAACAGCGACTTGCACATTTCCTGCATCGGCAGAATTAGTGTGGAAGATGGTTTCAATCACTAAAGGCCCCTTGTCTGAGGGTTCCGTTGAGGCTCAGAGACATTTTGCCTGGTGGGTACACTGTGACCCGGAGTCAGCCCCTCTGGGTTTAAAAAGCCTCGCTCTGCCTTTAGAGGCATCGGGGGCTTTGGGTTAGTTGTTCTCTTTGAGTTTTAGTTTCCTTGTTTACAGAACGGGGCTGTAAAATAGCAGCAACCTCCTAGGGCTGCTGTGATGTGAGTGCCTTAAAGTGCCTGGCACAGCACCTGGCATAGAGTGGGCACCCTTGGAACTTCGGTCTTAAGACGACTCTTATTAATTCAGAATCAGAAAACCTTGCTCCTCTCGTGACAATTTGTAGGTGCCCATTTTTTTTTCAACAGTCCATCGTTTTCCCTTTCGGACTTACCTACCGAGAAACTCAGATCACAACTAACATTTTAGTCTGAGTTTGAGGCCTTTTGATTTTTGTTTTCCTCTAAGGTTTTTGTTTGGTTGTTTTTCAAAATTCTCTCTGATAAACACCCACAAGTCCTTTTTGGAAGTAGCCATGGTGTAAGGTATAAGTGGATGAAGGCTGACCTCGAGGGCCATCTTCCGTGTCTCTCGGGTTTATCTCAGGAGTAGAGCACTGCAAGAGAAAGGGGGTAAAGAGAAATTAAAAAGGACAGTCAGTGGTCCAGGAGCTAAGCAGATTATCAGACAAGCAGATTATTTGCCGAAGTCTGGTTCTCTAATCACAGTTCTCTTTCTGTAGTCCCAGGAGCCTATTGCAGTTAACAGGGGGCTTAGTGAAGGCATCAAAATTTTTCTGGGGTACCAGATGCTTTGGGATCATTGGTTATAGTTTTAAGTCCATTCCCTGACATCAAGCATTTCCTTTCTCTACCCAAATTGCTTTTCTCTTAGCACTGCTCTGTGAGCTCATGTAAGTATGGCATTACACACAAAAACAGAATTTTATAGCTGAACGGGACTTGAAATTTTGTAGTCCAGCCCCTCACATTTTATAGATGAGGGATCTGGGGCTCAGAGAGGGGAAGTGGTGACATAATTGAGGTCCCCTACCTAATAAATTAAGAAGATACCCACACGTCCTGATTCCAAATCTTGTAGCCCTTCCCCTGCACCCATGTCCACAAGGAGTTCAGAATTCCTTTCTCTTCTTCCACACAATGGGTTTCATTAAAAAAAAAATCTGCCTTACACCAACTTCTGCCTTACAATAAATAGTATTTCCCTAGAATTCTAACTTGTATGCTAAAGTTTACACTTTAATTTAGAGGTAAACCAAATAGTAACAACCACAAAAGTCTGGTTTAATCAGCACTATTAAAGGCAAGCAATTTTTAGCAGTTTGAATGTGTGGGCAGGTACTTTGTAAACCTCAGCTAAACAAGAAAAGTATTTACTATTATAGAGTTCAGTGCTAGCCAGAATGCACACTTTTAACATGTGCATTTTGAATATGTGAAATGCAGAAAATGAGGTGGTAATTTTTTTTTTTAAAGAGAGAGTACAAAGAAGGATGGAGAATAGTGAAGATAGAAGTCTGGAGACCCCCCTAGCACACTGGCATCTGGCTAGGCCATAGCCAGAGTTGGATGTTGTGTGCCTGGGACCACCCACCCAGTACCCATCACTCATGAAATCACCTGCCACAACAAAGCCCAGCTAATGCTTAAAAGTCTGTAAGCAATAGCCTCCTCCACACAGTGAATTGTCTGTTTATTATCTGTTACTTACATAGCACTATTTAGTCCTTCATTTTGCTCATGATTTGGAGTACTTTTCCTTTTTGCTAAAAATGGCCCCGATTTGAATGATTTTGATTCAGCCAAATCTATTTTTTGTTAGTTTGCATGTGACCCCATGACCAAGTTTGGTTCTAATACTAGCCCTGGCTCCATGCTCAGAGCTTGTCTGTGAACTGTCAGGGGTACCTGTGTAAGGAGAAATGAAACCGAGGTGGTTCACACATGCAAAGGAGTATACTTTTTACTTCCTCCTCGGGGAAGAAGCCTGAGAAAAGATCATGAAAGGCAGCAGTGCTACTTCCTTGAGGAGTGTACTGGTCCTTTTATCTTCAGTAATATCCAGATCTAGTACGAGGATGCCAGTGACAAGGAAAGTCTTTTGTTGTTGGTTGTTGTTGTTTTTTTAATAAGGAAAGTCTTGGCTCTTCTTTTTCCTTGAGCATCTGATCCTATTGCCCCACAGACCTGCAAGGTCAATGAAAGAAACTCCTGTGGGTATTTTGATTGGGAATGCATTGCATTAATAGGTTAATTTTAGATACATTGGTATCTTTACAATGTTCAGTTTTCCCATTCAAGAATATTGTATGTTTCTATTTAACTATTTTCAGGTCCATCAGTTAAGTTCTAGGATTTTCTTTATGAAGATCTTGCATTGGAGAGTAGTTTGTTGCTGTTGCAAATGGGGTCCTTTTGTCCCATTACATTTACTTAATTTTCATTGCTAATGAATAGGAAAGCCATTGATTTTTATATGTTGATTTTTTAATCTAGTGACTTGACTGAACTCTTTTTAGCTTTAACTTGGGATTTCCAAAGCAGTTGTCAATGTAGACAATTATGTTGTCAACAAAAAGTGACAGTTTTGTCTCCCTTAATGACTATCTTTATACTTATTTCTTTTTCTTGACTTATCCCATTGACTAGGACTAAAATAATGTAGAATAATACTGGTGAAAGGTGCATCCTTGTTTGTTCCTGTCTTTAATGAGAAAGTGTCTCATGTTTCACCACTAAATAAGGTAGATATACTTCCTCAGCTTGAGGAAATGTCCTTCTTTTCCTAGCTGACTGAGGGATGTCTTTTCTCTACAGACTCTACCACATTCCTCAAGAGTCCTTTATTCTTTCACTTTCATCTTCCTTGAGAACCCAGAGATTGTCCAAACTGACCGTGACTTCCCAGCACTAACATCCCAGCTGAACCATCCTGGTTTAGAACTGAGTCATATCTTCTCACTTCCTCCTGTAGCTCACATTTGACCCAGATGGCTAAGGGCAGGCGCTACTTTGCATTGACATTTCCTATACCCTCCTCCCCCCACAAAGAAAAAATAGTGTGTGGACAAGTAGTACTCTTGTACTACTTCTGGAGTTTTCTGGCAGGCACCACTGAAAAGATTTCAGTGCTGGCTTCTATTTTTAAATCGCTTCATTTTTCCCTCCTTGCTTATCTTGAGTAGCTGACCACCATCTCACGCTCTGGTCGTTAAGTGACTTTTGTAGTTTCCACAGCAGGGTGTGAGAAAGGAATCACCTACCTGACCTCTGTTTTCCTGTTGACATTTCCTGCAGGTTCAGATGCAGGGTGCAGCCACTTCTAGCTCTGGATTCTCAGCACTGCCTTGCATGTGGTTAGTGCAAAAGAAACATTTTCACAATTGATTAGCAGAATAACAATCACGGCGTACTTTTGGTCATTTTGAGGTGGCAAAGATTTTTTTTTTTTTTGCTAAGCTGTGAATGAAAAGGATTTCATTTTTGTCAGGCATGTATATGGAGCATGACTCTTAAGTGACTTGGCACCTGTCTAGAGAATTGTCCCCAGGTCCAGTGACACTCCACTTTGAGGAAGTCAGCAACTGCTGTGATGGCATCTGTCATATTTAGGCATGTGTAATGCCCATGAACAGTGCAGAGCTACCTCAGTAAAATGCCTTCTTCAGAACCTCTCAATTTAAGGCATTGACAAAGGATCATTGTAAGCAGCAGAGAAGAAAATTAGGGTTTCTTCTGAGATCAAAACAATGGATGATGTCTTTTACTATGGTGTTTCTCACCTTGATGCAAACTGGATAGATTTCATTATTTTCAGATTGTTTAGCCAAGAAAGCAAAAACCACATAATATGGGTATCACTTATTTTTTATCAATTTAGGACAAACCAACATTAGGCCTCCAATATCAGTTCGGATCTTAATGCTTTTGTGGTGGGGTTTTGGGAGATGGAGTGGCCCCATCTCAGGCAGATGGTGTGTAGCTGGCACCCATCCAGGAAAGTCCAGGCCAAAGGATAAATGGAAGCCAGAGACTCAGGGGAAGGGCAGCCGTTCCCGACTCGCACGTGCCAAGGTGTGGACTGAATATCTGTTACCTTTTCTCTTGCAGGCAGGTGACAAACATTACCACCCTAGCTGTGCACGATGCAGCAGATGCAACCAGATGTTCACAGAAGGAGAAGAAATGTATCTTCAAGGTAAGATGGACTCAAGAACACACATTTTCCCCACCCTGGGAGAGAGAACCGTACTGTGTTTGCTTATTCGATTGTTTTTAGGGAAGGTTGGCTGTGAGCCAACTCAAATCCAAAGCGAATGTGGCCAAAAGTTACCTCATCAATTAGTATGAATCAGCCAAGCAGTCGACAGTGCTGGCATGGGCCCCCGAGGCTGTTCACGGATGCTTGGAATAGGACTCGATGCAATGGAGGTGAAAGAAGAGTGGAAATCCCAGGAATGCTCCTGAGAAACAAAAGATCAACAGAGAGAAAGCTTTTCTAGAAACTTTACTTATCTGATGGCTACTTTGTCTTTTTTCCTTTCTCTATCCTTTGGGTTATAGAGAAGGATATTTTAAAGCCTCCCAGGCTTCTCTTATCTGACTTCCCGGCAGAAGAAAGTCTCATATTTGGTGAATTACCTCACAGTCTTATTTCATCCTATTAAGATGACGCAGCTTTCCTATCCAGAGAGAATGAGAGAGAACATCCCTAGAGTCCCTGGAGGAGAATTTGAGAAGTTTCTGGTGGCAAGGGCACAAAGATAATATTCATTTCCAGGGGGTCATTAGATTTTTTTAAGTTGAAAATAATTTTGAGAAATTTTCCCAGTGTAAACCAGGATGTTTTGATCTCTAAAATTCTGAAGCTTCTTGAAGAGGTTTCAGGGGAGCATTCTCTTCTAGTCGAACAGCACCATCTGTGCAAGCATGTGACTATTTTTAGCTGGAAAAAGACTTAATTAGACAAGAGCCTATCAGCAAAATTATCGAGAACCATAAGCTCCATTGCTTGTTCAGTTGGGTAATTACTGGGTCTGAGCTGCCTTTGCATGTCATTTCTTCATTTCTCTTTGCACGTAACACTGTGTGTGTATTTTTAATGGATGCTTTGCTCTGAATTTGTGTTTTTGTGCAACTAAGAAAAGTCTTCAGAAATTATTCTTGAGTATTAAAGCAAAGCCTAGCTGTATGAAAAATCTGACAATCCGAAACAGCCTCTTAGCTTTAGTTGTAAAATGCTCTCTCCAACAAATTATGATTTATTTAAAAACGTGACTGAATTTTAAAGGGCCCAATTAAGGTGAGAGACAAGTACAAACTCCCGAATCTGATGGTCTCGTGTGGGCTTTATAAGGCAGTGGACAGGCTCTGTATCATGGTGGCCATAGGCAGGTGTCACTTTGCATCTTCAGCACAGATGAATGCAGATTTATTCTCCATTTGGTCTTTAGGCTTTGTTTGAGATTTTTGTGTTTCGTTTATGGCTTTCAAAAGCAAAGGCACAAGCATGCATGTCAATGTTATGTCTTCTAGGAACTGAGTCCCAAAGGCTCTGAGTACAGCTCTACACATTCAAATGGTTCTGGAAGTTGAGATGAGAGGGTGATTGCAAGCTGTGCACAGATGCAACACATTCATACTATGAATAAATGACTGTTAAGATGGGATAAGTTCCCTTCTGGAGTGGTGCCTCAGTGTTCTTCACCTGGCCTGTTGGCACGTCCCTTGGAATGCGCAGTTTCATCTTCCCCAACCTAGGATGCTGTCTCCCAGTCCCATTCCTTGCATGCCAGGCATCCTCTGGAGTGCAGACCCGGTGGTTTGGGTGATGACCTGCTCAGTGCAACCTTCACAGCAATCTTCTCCTGTCCCTGACCCCTTGCTCCTTGGCTCTTCACATTAAGAGGATTTCCTGCACTTTGTAGCAGCCTTTGAGCTAATGTTAGTGCTAAAGGGACCTGTATGTCTGTCTGGGTTTTGTTTGTTTTATTTTATTTTTTGGCCCTGAGTTAAGCAAGGTGTTAATGATTGCTAAGCAGAGATTAAAGTAGTATTTCGATTGTAAAATGTATTTTTCCTTGTTGTTAATTTAATATTATTCTAGCTCACGTGTGTAGAGCAATGCAAGAGTTATTTTAATTTGGTGGCTTTTCAAGTATACACAGGTTGCTGCTCGAAGACATAAAGATTTGAATAATGAAATGTAGAAGGTCTAAAATCATTCATACTGAGGCTCTTATTCAATTGATATAATTTACTCACTGCTTTCAACTTAGTAACCTTATTTGCTTAAGTCTTTTTAGTGCTCATTCAGGTTCTTTTGTCCATCTCCACATGTGGACAGACCCCGTTTAGGCAGAGGGCTTATGTACAGGCTTTACCCATAGTCATATACATGACATCTATAACATATCTGGGCATACAAAATCATGTCGGCAGGCACTGGATTCTTACAAGATAAGAGCTTTCTATTGGAGATGTTCGGTTTAGTTCTGTGATGCTGGTACCATCTGTGAAAATACTTCATAATCTGAGAAAGTGAGACTTTGATTCAAGTATAGATGATAACATTTCACTTGTTTGAAAACGAAGAGTATTTTTATTTTTATTTTATTTTAGAGGTACGGAGGGCTGAGGATTGAACCCGGGACCTCATATGTAGGAAACCGGTGCTCAACCACTGAGCCACACAGGGTTCCTTGTTTGGCTTGTCGTTTTGTTTTTGTTTTGCCAGGAGGTACTGGGAACTGAATCTGGGACCTCCCATGTGGGAGGTGGGCACTCGACTGCTTGAGCCACATCCGCTCCCCAAAGAGTCTCTTTTAGTTAAAAAGCTAAAAGTTAAAGAAACTTTGGGATTTGTAACATAACTTTCAGTATTTCTACTAGCTTGTTCAATGCCCCATGTCTGTATAAATACCTGTGCATATTTGAATCAATGAAAACTTCAGTGAGTTTTGCTTCCGGATATAGCACATCAGATTTGCTGTTATTTCCCTCAACGAAATTGCTTGCTTGCTTTGATAATACATAAATATAGCCTATATTTCTGAAATTTAAATGCAGTTTGTAGTCAGTACACAGACATTTTCAAAGGATGATATGATTTTTTTTTTTTTTTAAAAGGTCCCAGAGAAGAACTAAATGTCTCTTGCATCAAAGCACTCTTGTGCCCAGTCATTGTTCTATGTGGTCTAGAATTATGACCTTTATAGAACAAGCTAGAACTTGATGAGGAAAACTCACCCGGGGTTTGGAGTTGTTTGATTTCTGCATCGTGATTCAGTTTGGCATGAGGCTTGAGAGAGGGGGGGGTATGACTCTTCTCAGAAGTTCTAATAGGACTATGGCTTCTTTCCTTTTCCTTTACTCTTAGCAATGCTTTGTATTTTTCCAGGTTCTACCGTTTGGCATCCCGACTGTAAGCAATCTACAAAGACCGAGGAAAAGCTGCGGGTAAGGAAACAGAACCATGATGCCCAGGTGCATTTGCAGCCAGATATTTCACAGTCACTAATTCTTGGGGCTGAAGTTTGGGCGAAATTACTTTTTCATGCCTCTTTATTCCTCATAGCAAAGCCAGTTGAAGTGCCATTTGGCCAAGGAAGGGGGTTCCCTCCTACCTTAAATTTATTGTTGTGTTAGACAATGTAAGCCTTGCTTAGGAAAGAGAAAGTCCAACCATACAGATGTGAGAAACGAGTTGGCATGTACTAGGTTCAGATTTTTTGCATAAATATTACTCCATAATGAATCACTCCATCTCAAACCTTGCCTCCATTGCTCAGCTCTTGATATATTTTGTTAGTCTCTCAAATATAAATATACCAAACTTATCTCCATCTCTAAGAGCTGATGTTTTGTCAGATAAGACTTTTGGGGAAAATAATGATGAGCCTAGACATGTAAATATGAACAGACACCCTGTATGGTTTTGTAATTTAACTCTTAGGTAACATCAGAATATTTTAGTAACTATTTTAGTAACGTGGGCTTAAAGGCCTAGACCTTCTCATATCTCACTTTTAAAGCCTTCTAGTCTTCATCAACTCTCAGAGCACCTCCAGGCTAACGGTATTTCATCTATTTCAGAAGCAAAGAGCTGTAGACAGTTGTCAAGTCAAGATCCTAATCTGCTCCCTGCTCAGAAGTCCCCAGCCTTTCACTCAAGCTGTGAAGTGGTTTTTAGAGCCATAATCAGACAGAATCCCAGTCCACAGTTCCTCAGTCTAGTGAATTTGGTGATGGTAGCTAACTGCATTTCGCTAACTTAGACTTCAGTTGTGTCTCAGGGAAAGAGTGGCCTGGATTTACTTAGCAGGCCAGATAGAGCATGGCATAAGTTCTTCTTGATCTGCCAAGAGCGGGCCTAAGAAGCTGTTTGTGTGCCTCCCAGCAGCAGTGGCAGGATCAGATCATCCATGTGGCCTGGTCACTAATGTTTGACTTCTGACTTGGCTTCAGGAAGATGATTATCAGTGAGCCCCAATTTAAATCCCTTTGCCCCCTACCTCCCAGGTAATTGCAGTTGGTATTTTCCAGTGTCTTTTCTGTATTCTTCTTACTAAAGTACATGCATGTGCAGAAGAGTGTTTCCTTTGCTTCTCCCCTACCCTCAACTGGCATTCCATAAGATCAGATGAAGACACTTAACATTCAGATATTTCAGAAACTTGTCCCTTCCCTATGACCCTGAAAAGAAAAAAAAAAAAGTTCTTTTAGTATTTACAGTTATTATGAGCATATTTTAAGTGGGAGAAAAAAGCCTTTCTTCTCAGAATAATTGAGTAAAGACAAGACAAGCTGGAGAGGAATTTGTCCCCCAATATTAGGGTGGTTTTGACCTCTGTGTCTGACATGCAGCTTCATGCATATACTCTTCAGTTCGGTCAACCAGACAGGCACACGCTGGAGCAGTCCCCATGTGTGGGCTGTAGACTGTGGGATTTTTGAGGAACTATAGAAACTTTGGAAATGAATGATCATTATAAATACTAGAACATTAAAGATAGTGTTTATTGCGACTTTTATCATAAAAATACAAATTTTGTAACACAGCTTGGAGATGCTGCCCAGAAACCACCCAAGTAGCTAGTGGTTTACACTCACTCTACAGTGTTGCTTTTGGTTTTTTGAATAATCGTTTTTAACATCATCCCTGGTGAAGACTTTTGGGGGCCAAAGAGAGGAAAGCTAATGAGGCCAGACTGAATGGATTGGCTGTCTTTTCTTTGTAAGGATGCTTGAATTTGCAGATCATGTTTACTAAAATGATTTTTAAAAATCAACACTCTGGATAGCATCTCTATGGAACTCTCTGGATAAACTTATGAAAACAGCTAGTGAAATACTTCTACTCATTCTGGCCAAGAAAAGAGCTATTGCTGTCTTCCTTTATTGAAGCTTTCCAGAGAATTCCAAGCCCTTTTCTTAAACCCAACTTTCTCTACTTGGGAGGTCAGCCAGCCCTCTGGCTCCCTTATCTTTGGGGAGCCTGGTAGAAAGGAAGCGGGATGCACCACTCAGGGAAGAGGTTCCAGTGTGCCTCGAGTGGGGTACTTGCTGATGTGAATGGGACTCAAAGGGGAAGAGGTGCTGAATAAGAGAAATAAATGGTGTGCTTGCTTAAGGGTGTGTCTACAGATCACAAATCCTGGGCCAGGATTTCCAGGCCTTTCACTGGTGTCACATTAATGCAGTTGCCATAGCAAAAGGAAAATGTTTCAAGAATCTTTCAGCAACCTCACTGAATAATCCATATTCTTGATATTTAAGAACTCATGGGGAGTTTATAACAATAGATACTTAAGAACATCTTTCAGTTGGTTTCATTGGCTTCTTACTCTTCAGATATTGTAAAACTATACAAAATAAATAGAGAGGAATCAGGAGGGTTTAGAACTTAGGTCAAAATACTGTAATTTGAAGACCAGTTAATATGCTTTTAAATATAGGCCAAAGATTGGCCAGAAAAATGCACACACACACACACACACACACACAATACATAAACTAAAGTGTATCACTTGGTGTTTACTCTCAAATTAGTTTTCACTAAGGGATTTTTGTTAAACAGTGTTTCTGGATTGGGGATACTTCTTTGCTCATTCTTCCCTTCTTTCATGTTTCACGGCAGCCACCAAACATTCGTCATCCTTCATCCGATTTCTTTTATCCCAAAAGTCTGATTCGACGCACAGGACGGTCTCCCTGTCTGCAGGTTCGCGCTGTGTCTGGGCTGAGGCTAGGAGCCGCTGTCCTGGCCCCCCGGCTTCTGTCGCTTTCCCTCCCTTCGTTGCTTTTCTCACATAACTTCTCCAGCATCCATGGAGGGCAGATGTTGCTTTCTCTCACCCCACGGAGTGCAGCTCACGTTCTGATCCTGGCTGCTTTCTTCTCTGATTAATGTTTTCTTTTAGAGCAGTGGCTAAAGCATTGTCTTTATTAAAGCAAGCGCATTAGAAGCTGCCTTTTGTCCTGTGTTCACGTTTGTTCATTGAACAAATAATCGTCAAGCACCTAGCTTATGAGCGCTGGGCGGGGTGCTGTAGCTCTAGACTAGCAGGGGGAGAAGACAGGTAAGTGAGTAGAAAACAGTGGAGAAGCACATCGCTGGGACTAGGTGGGTAAGTGCTCCGGAGTGTCAGGGGAGGGAGAAGGTCTCAAGGGGTTCTTTGTGGGAGGAGTGGTCTTTGGGTTGAATATTGGAGGCTGTCTGAGGTTTAAACATGTGATGGGGAGGAGAAAAGTGTGGGCCTGGTGAAGAGAATAGCAGAAGCATGGAGCTGGGCAGAAGCACAGCGTAGGTGGGCAGTGGTCTGTCTCAAGAATGGAGCAGGGCTGTGGGGAAGGAAGGAAGCGAATTAGGGTTCTGCTGGGGCTGGGGGGTTTGTGTACACTCTCATCTGCTCTAAGGATCCATCCTGTGAAGGAGTTATACCCATTTTACAGATGAGGAATGTAAGACCCATCATTATTAAGTAACTTCCCTAGAATTGCCCCACTGGTAAGTGGAAGCTCTAGGATTTAACTTGGGTCTCTATGAGCCCATAACCAATGTTCTTTCCACTATGAGAGAGAAATCTGGGAAGACAGATGTAGGACATCAAGACAGGCTGGCTAAGTTTGTTGTCATGGGGATTCACCAAATAGCAATTAAGGAGGAAAGCAACACACTGCCCAGGGTTGACCTGTGGAAGCAGGGAGGGCACCCAGCCGACTCGCCAGATGAGCAGAGAGGGAGGAGAGCAATCCTGTGCACAGGCTTGACCTTCTTTAGGGGTCTCTGAGAATCACTTGCAACCTTGACCTGTTAAATTACAGCTGCCTTGCAGCAATCCCATCTTGCCGAGATGAAACCCATTTTGTAGCTCTGATGACAAGTCGGGATTACAACACAGCACTTTGCTCTGGGCTCTGTGTCTGAACGACACAAAGGCTGGGAAGAGTTTTTGGATTTTTGAATTTTTATTAAGACTTTACCTACTAATCTAGAATTTGTCTTTCTTATAAATTATTGGAAAGACATTTAGAAAAATAAAGACTTTTGAGGCCGAAAGAAACTTGAGGTCAACCCCCTTAGTTCGTCCATCTGTTGGAATCAGATCAAGTCGCGTGCCCACAGCCGCACAGGTGAGAAACAGCAAGGCAATCTCAGGCACAGGTTCCCCGACTCTGTGCCCACAGCACCTCGCGCTGGCCTGTGATGCCAGGTTACGCTCCAGCCTGTGTTTGTCGTATGATATTCCCCGTTTTAAAGCTGCCGTTCCTGCAGCACTTTTCGCGTACAGTGAAATTATATTCCCATGAATCCAGAGGAACTGCCAAACGTAGATCGTTCCCACTGCAAAGGAGGTGTGGCTCAGAATTTATATGTCTCATTGTTAAAAGTTGCTTTTGCATTCATTTTTTCCTTAAAAATATACTCTATAACTCAAATTGTCTTCTATTTTGTTAGCCTAAGGATATAGCCAAGTGCTGTTTTTTCATGGCTTGAAAAAACATATACTATCAAGTGTGAAATTTTTTAGTTTGCCCCAGACCTTTAAGTTCAAGAAATTTGGAGCCTCTTGAGAAGTGGTGAGTTACAGAAGAAGAGAAAAGAAGAGAGACCCAGAGACCGAGAGAGAAACAGTTGCCTTTTTAATAGTATCTCTCTTTCTCCCTGTAACTCAAAAGGGACATCTGCTTCCCATTATCCACCCTTAAATATCAATGGAGTCAACTTCAGCCCCATCACAGAAAGTGCTAAATAGCTTGAGACCCGGTGGAGATAATGGGCCATTTGTCAAGGTCTTCCCTCATCCATTGACGATTGAGGACCAGCCACCCAAACCTTTAGGAAGCCTGAAAACTCCAAAGCAATGCAGTTCTCAAGTTAACAAAGTTATTTTGATCTTTTAAGTACTGTGGGCTACACAGCCGCTCATTTCCACCACCTAAAATTTAATACCTTGAATTATTAAATTGACTGTATTCCTTAAGGGACATTCAGCACTCTGTGCCCCAGAAATAAGTCCTGGTTTTGTTGTTAAGGAAACTCAAATTTATAGGAAGAAGTCACTCTATTATTTGTATTCTGAAATTGCTGCTGCTTTTCCTCTTACCAGAATTACAGGTAGAAGAAAAAGATGAAAATAGAACTACATAAGAAAAACACATTCCAATTTCATTTACTCAAAAGTAAATAAATAAAATTTGCCTGTCGATCCAGCTCAATTCTGAGCATTTGTAATTCATGTTGCAGTTCAGTATAGAGAAAGCAGATGGCATTCCCAGGACCAAGTTTACCATAATCCAGAGTGGATTACTTGTTCTTGCTTTCATTCTAAAAATGGGCTTCTCTGTGGTGTCTCTGGAGGCTACTGCATGAATTGGCTGCCATACAAACTGGGCTTGTATTTTTTTTTTGTCTCTGAAACTAATTAATGTTCACCTGTTATAATGTAAGCATCTGCTAATCTATAATACACCAAACAAATATGGTATATATATTTAAGGAAAGGAGCTAGAGGCTTTATGTACATCTAGAACAAGAAAATACTGTTGTTACTTATTGTTTTATTAATGGCACTACAATACATACTGCTTTAGTCCCAGCTTTCACTTTGCTGGAATATTTTATCCTCTTTGATATGTCTTTTACACTTCATCAGACTGTAAAATGTACAGGTATTAAGATTTATACAGGAAAGAAATCAAGGCCTCTTGGCCATTGTAAAAGCTGATGGCATTTGTGAAACTGTCCCCAGAAAAGGACTGTCTGAGTATGAGCTACCCCCTACATCCTCTCAAAATACAAATTCTTTTCTCCAGAGGCGTAGATTTCACCCTTTCTTTATTTTACCATGTACCTTTCAATGTATGCAGATTTTAAAGGTATTCCTTTTTCTGCAGCTATTATCGCCACCTTGTCTAGTGAACTTCAACAAAAACCCAAGGCAGGTACTGTCAACATCGTCAGCCCTGTTGGTAGACGTTGTCAATCACCCAGGCATTCCCAAGAGCTTTCTGACCTGGTTGCCACTTGCCTCTAGTTTCTCTCTCCCTAGAGCATGGCCTTGGATAGTTGCAAATTAGATCAAGTAGTTGCTGCATCCCTGCTCCTTGAGAACTGGGGGGAGGTGGGGATAGCAGAGTGCTTTCCAACACTCTCCTTGGAAGGGACCCAGAGTGCATGGGGCCTGTGATTGAAAGTAAATGGAAAATATCATTTCCCCACTTACCAGGCAGAGCTCAGGTAAGTGTTTTTAATGGTCAGTGTTTGAAGAACGATACGAGTTGGTGTGCAAACATAAAAAGATCTCACCAATGTCATTTTCATTCTGAGACTGTGCCTTCTGAGTGGTAGGAAAGATAGAGAAATCAAGGCAGAAGGGAGGGAAAAATTAGCTGAAGGCAGGCAATTCGAGAGCTTTTTTAAAAGGATTTCATGAAGGAATAAAAGTGCTCTTTCAAGTATCTTGCTGCTGTTAGCAATTAAATGCCATCTCTCCCCTCTACCTCATTCAAATGAACTGCTAGCCTCTCTGTTGATTTTCTTATTTGGAGGCAAATAAATAACTTTGTTGAGATGAAAAGTGAGTATGTGAAGGTGGGCTGGAGAAATAAATGTAGGGCATGATGGACCCCTTCTTTGTAAGAGATCAGGGGAGAACTTGTGACCAAACCACAACCCCCAATGAGAAGGTTCCTACTGAGGGTTCTAGATCTACCTTGCCTTCTCCACCCTCTCCCTAACCATCCTCTCCCACCCTTTTTTTTAGCCAAAGATGGCATCAAAAGAAAGAACTGAATTTTCCAACTGTGCTTGCAAGTTGGAATTTTCTGCAAAGCAAGAAGTAAATGGTGCTTAAAGGAAATGAAATACATATCATCTGCTTTTAACTGTTTAATCATAGGACCTTGGTGTTTCTCTATAGACCAGAAGTGGGCATACCATTGGGGGTAAATTTTCAAAATCATCATCATTGATAATTAGAGAAGGAAGTAATTTTGTTCTACATAACTCTTGTAGAGAATTTCAGAAACATGGAGTGCTGACCTGTTGGATTATTGAGTTAAGTTCTTAATTACTGGGTCACTGTGGGTTAATCTGGGTACCTGAATGGGTTTAAATGGTAGTTTGGGTTTAAAAATTGCACATCAGGATCATCTGTGGAGATGTGGGGGTTTGAAATTTTGTTCCAGCCCATTGAGGTGACACTAGTGTTAAGTTAATGGTGAAGAAGTAACTGGAAGTGGGATTTGAAAGCATGTTAGGAAGTTAGTGCTTTTGAGGGTGAGATGGGCTCCAGTTCAACTGTTACGTTGGAGAAGAGCTCTGTGCCTCTCAAAGATGCTCTGGCCATCACAGGCCCTCAGCAAGTTCTGTATTATTTAGAAAAAAAAAAAATTTATTTTATTTAGAAGAATAAAATAAATTCTTTCAATATTTAAGCAAGATTAATTTAAAATTCAACCTGTTTAAAATTCTAGATGTTTAGAATTAAAATGTAAAAGTCTAAATATTTAGAATTAAAACTCCAAAAGAAATTGTTCAGTTTTAAAAAGTAGTTTTATTATCTTCATTAGGGAGAGACCTTCAGCCTCTACTGATTGAATAAATCCACTTCAGGAACCATTAGGGACTGTGGCAAAAAGCAGGTGATGTGTGTGTCATTTAAGCCTTGAAGATGGTTCAGGAGGCAGCAAACCAGGCACCGTCCCGGCAGGTGGGACAGGCCTGTGCAGAGGTCATTGCCATTGGCAGTGCAAGGGCATTCTTTACCAAAGCCCAGACATAAGCAGGAAGCCACTGACTTCAGAGAGTTCTCAAGGAGGCACAGACACTTGTCAACTCAGGTGGGACTGCTGGCCTATGAATTGTGATAAATTACTTAGCACGCCTGAGTTCTGATAGAAAGGAATCCAAGTGTGGTAGCTGTAGAAAAATCTAGGGAAACCTAGGTTGTCCATGTAGCTAATATTTGAAGGATATCCTATCATGAGGCACGCAATAGAGGCAGTGCTGTCCATCATTTGAGATTAAAGGGCCAAGAGTGGCAGCAAATGTTGAGCACTTGTCATGTGCCAGGCAAGGTGCATGGAGTTTAACATGTATCACCTCATTGAATCCCCTGAAGTAAGTGTGTTGATACCTTCTGCCCCATTCTATAGATGAATAAGCTGAGGCTCAGGGGTGGTGGAAAGAAGGAAAAAAAAAAAGAAAAACTCATCTAATATCATACTAGTAGAGCCAGGATTTGAATCAAATTGACTTCAAAGCCAGTCCTACCCCACTATATTATACTATACATAATTGTGCTTTATCCCATTATTAAAATATAGACCAGAAAGCAAAAATGGGTCATTTTAAGAAAACAGACAAGCAAGAATTTAACTCAACCCATAAACAAGTTGCCCATGGAAAAAAGTTTAGAGTACAGGTGGGAGGTCAGAATGAAGCAAAAGCAAACAATGGTAAATGCCATGAAAGAACGAGCAGTTTCCGAATCTCTAAAAGACATCTTGAGCACTTCTCAGATTACTGTCAATAGTCTGAAGATACAAAAGGCGAACAGAGTGATCAGCCTAAGAAAAGTCAAAGCATTGGCAGATTTAGTGACCAATCGACTTGACTTTGAAAAATGTCTAACTAAAAAAATATAAAATATTTATTTTGGAATCAGAGAACTCAGGGTGGGTGTCTATAAATTGGAGAAGGTTGACACAGACCTGAAAGCCTTTAAAGAACCAAATGAGACTTAATAAACTTGAACAGCTCTTAAAACCTTTAGCCCAACAATATTTATACTGTAAAGGAACCAGGCAGATGCTTCAGAGAAGGCTTATGCAACTCATGGGATACCCTCACCTGGTAAGGGATGGGGTAGAGAATCTGAACTGAAACAGGCTAGTTGAGCAGGAGACCTTTCCTTTCTGTGGGATTCTTCTTCCCCAGGAGGAAGAATTAAAGGCCCCTTCTCTACATGTGCTCACGCTGCTATTCAGCTCTGTCCTATCAGCATGGGCAGTACAAGAGAGGACAAAACACTTGGAACCATCCCCAGGTGCATCGTTACAGGAAAGGCAAAAAGTAGTCTGGACCCACGTTTGGCAAAAAGAGGCATGAGTGTGAGGGACCCCAAAGCCCCAGATGTGCACTTTGGCCATTTCCAGAATGTCCTAGATGTTTGTTAAGGAAAACAGGCTATTGTCATAGCAACCACAGTAACTGAAGACATCTGACTCTCCTGCAGTCCACCCCCTCCTACCCCACCCCAGCTCAGTGAGTAATAGTGAGGTTCTCGTAGAGTTAGTGGCAATAAAAATATTTTCACTTAGCAGGCACTCTCTTCTGCTATTTGATCTTAATATTTTAATATTACATTCATAGTTCATGGTTAATTTGTCCCATAGCTGTATTGTCTCATAGCTCTGTTGATGGGAAACAAATGGTTACCTTTGCCTTACAATGTATGCAAAAAGTTAGTGCAGAGGTTAAGAGCTTATGCTCTTGGGCTCAGCAGTCTGAACCCAAATGCTGATTGTCGCGCTCTCAGCTGTGTGGCTTTGAGCACTCGGACTTTATCACCTGTAAAATGGAGATAATAACAGAACCTACCCCACAGGCTCATTGAGAAGACTGGATGAGATCAGGCCTGGGAAGTACTTAGCACAGGGCCTGCCGCATAGTGAATGGGCAGTAAAGGCTAGCTGCCCCTAAGATTCTTAGGAAGTTTCTGTCAGGTGTGTTAGTTCTGACAGCAGGGTTTGGCAAACATTAGATCCTGCCCACTTGAAGCTGAAGAACTACCTGTAGTTAATCGTTACCCCTAGCGATGGATATTGGCTCAACTTCATTAAGAAGTGGCATCTCTCTTTAAAGGAGTACTGTGTTTTGCATGTGCCACTTCTATATTTTGATTGGAAAATGGATCTCAGGATTGGATGTGATTTAGGTCATATCCGTAAGGGGATTCTTTATTTTCAACATTACTCAGAATTGGAATTTTTCTCATACTGAGATAAAGCCTGTGACTGGACAATTGCAACTCTAGAAGGAAACTGCTGGTGCACAACAGGTCTTGGGGAGGAGGCCCAGAAATGATAGGTCTGGCCCACCTCTACTTGTTCACACTCAACCTCTCCGAATCCCGCCCACCGCGGCATCTCAGGGAACTGGAGACGTTGGCTGAGAAGGGTTGATCATGGCCCTCCAGTGAGTTCTTACCTTGAGAGGGAGTCTACTCACTGCTTGTCTTGAATCGGCCAGGGGTGTTTGCTTTCAGACATGAAAGACAGAGTCTGGCAGCATCCTTGTTGCTAGGAGTTCCTTTGGCCCCATTACACTCACATTCAAGGTGCCAAGTAATAGTAGAAATAGTACTGAAGAGGAAAAGGTCCTTTTCCTAATGTAAAACTCTGTTATCCTCTCCAGAAAAATAGCTGCACAGATGGGAGGGAGTCATCCAAGATTGGGCCCATGGTTTTGTTTGCAGAGCTTTCCAGCATATGCCACGCAGAGCTGTGAGGCAGTTGGTCCTAGCTGGTACATTTCCCTCCCGCTCATATATTCACCCCTCACTCTCAAGGTTGTCCAGGGCTATAGAAATGTCCAATTTCTCTCCCAGGGGCAGGCCACCAGCCTCACGTCAGTGACTGTGTGGTAAGGCTCAAATCCACATAATTTACACAAGGCAAGTGTCTGCAAACTGAGTGTTTACAAGTAGATTCCAGCTCATTCAGGCAACAAGTATTAACTCCTTGCCTTGTATGTACCTGTGTGAAGCACTGGTTATATACATTCGTTAAAAAAATAAAAAATCACTATGAGGGCATGAGAGCAGGGATCATGACAGAAGTCAATGAGGGAGATCGACATAATGCAAGGAAACCAATAAATGTGTCGTCATAAAGTTCATTTGTGAAGGGGAGTAGAAGCAGGATACTATGAGAGAAAATAAGGGGAACCAACTCTGAATCGAAAGCTCAGGGAAGGCCTCTCTGAGGAGGTGATATTTAAGCCAAGGCTGAAAGAGGAAACACAATCAACCAGGTAAAATTGGGGAGGGAACAGCAAGGAGAAGAACCTGAGGCCGGGCAGGGCACTGGGTTCCACGAGTGGTGATGGGGAGGGAGCAAGGGGCTGCGAGAGGAAGTCAGGAACGAAGAGGGTCCGGGGAGTTGTGCTTTATTCCGTGTGGGTGCGGAGGCCAAAAGCGGGATAAGGACAATCCACATTATGTTCTGCAAAGACCACTCTGGCCACCGAGTGCCCCGTGGCGTCCACGAAGGCACAGGAGGCCATGCCATAGGCCAGATGAGCAGAGGTGGTAACTGGGGTGAGAACTGATGGCGGTAAGATGGGTTTTGAAGGTGGAGTCGGATGACCTCGTAGGGGATGGAGAGAAAGGGTGGGAAAAGGAAGGGCCGCCAAATGCATCCTTCAAAGCTGGCCTGTACTACTAGTTTTCATTTACCTTTCCTTCTAGATTGTATTTCCCTTTAGTCCCAAAGGTCACAAGTAAGCTTAGTTTTTAGTTAAGCTTAGGGACCCAGGCCAGTCTTGCTTCTAAAGCCACAGTCTAAACTTTTACAAACCGCTGTTTATTTTGCAGCCGACCAGGACTTCCTCCGAAAGTATTTATTCTAGACCAGGCTCGAGTATCCCTGGCTCACCAGGTCATACAATCTATGTAAGTATCTCCTCCTAGAAGTAACACTTCTGGAACAGTTAAATAAGTAGATTATAAAAGCAGTGCAGATAATCCAAATTAGAGGCTAATTCAAAATGATCATTGCTGTTATGAGATCTGATTTTCACTTTTGTAGATCAGCCTCCATAATCGTGTTTTATTTCAGGTAATTAAATTTATATGTCACCATCAAAGGTGTGATCAAGTAGATGACCTCTAGGATGGCTGCCACAATAAGAGGCAGGACGTAAAGCAGTTGTTGCAGTCCCACAGCTCCTGGGGGGCGTGGGTCTAGAGACCCTTTCAGGGGATCTGCAAAGTCACAGCTGTTTTTATAACAATTCTAGGAAGTCTCTTTCACTGTGTGAACGTTTGCAGAGATGGTGCAAAAGCAATGGTGGGGAAAACTGCAGGTGCTTTAACCTGAAGGATAGTAGTGGCACCAAACTGTCCTAGAAGTGGTCATATTGCTCATAATCATGTACTCACAGTTTTTCTTTTAAAAGTCTATTTTGCTTGAGATATCCTTGCTAAAGCAGTAAACGTGATTAATTTTATTAAATCTCCCCAAAAAATGTTTAAGCCAACTTGCATATAGATATTTGGCAATCATTATACATTTTATAATGCTGATCCTGAATGTTCTTAAATTCTGCCACAAAGGTATTTAAATATTTAGTTTATTAAAAATGCAGTTCTTGTTTTAGCCATCTGGGAGGATTTTTTTTTACCATCTGTTTGAGCTTTCCTTCTCTAAAAAATTTAGGAAATATCCTTATGTTTTACAGTCTTCTCTGCTTGATGACTTCTACATAGACCTTTTCCTGGTTTGGGTTACTTAAAAAAAACATGAATAATATATGGCATAATAGGCAGCTTTCCAAAGAATATGACCATGCTAAGCAAGTGTTTTGTTTTTGTTTACTTTTAAGGTCTCACTCTTTTAAGCAAAACATGAAATTTATTAACAAAGTTCCCTGAGGAAATGAGACTGCAGAGTAATTTTTCTTTCTGTTAAACTTTGCCAGGCAAAAGTAGACAACGAAATCCTGGATTACAAGGATTTAGCAGCCATTCCCAAGGTGAAGGCTATTTATGATATTGAGCGTCCAGATCTTATTACCTACGAGCCTTTCTACACTTCGGGCTACGATGACAAACAGGAGAGACAGAGTCTCGGAGAGGTAATCAATTTCGAGTTGCACAACTTACCTTCTCTTTTGTCACACCTAGAAGAGCTACTGTTTGGAGTTAGATTTAACCAGAGGGTGCTTTTGATTGCCTGCCATTTGTAGGCTTCCATTCCAGGTGCTTTGGGGCGTTCAGTAGACCTTCACACGACCCCTACCCTCAGGGACGCTTCAGAGGAGGGAGAGGAAAACAACAGGGAAGGCTGAATATGTCCTCACCAGGTCATGGAGTAGATGGAAGCGACCTTGTCAGGGAGGCTCTGTGAACTGGGCAGAGGGAGCAGTGGAGGGAGGGGTTTCCGGGGACTCTTAGTTTTGAGGCAAACTTTCAGAAATATGTTCATGGGGATCATGAGGGGAGGGAGAGAGAGCAACCTAAGTTTTGACAGCTGTAGTTTTCCAGATCTGACTGATTTGAGTCCACTCAGAGACGTGGACTGAAATCAACCATTCCACCATAGTTAGACTGTAAACTATGGGCATCAAAAGACCCTCACTCAGCGCTTTGAGGTCTTTAGTGAGATGAAGAAAAGGCATGAAAACATGGTGGCTCTGTTTAATTTGTTCTCAATTATGTATTGTTGTCCTTTTATTTATTTTCTAATCTGGGTTTTATTCCGGGGCATAGCTCTATATTGAAAGGTTCTACTGGGCAGGAAGTGATATCCGTTTTCATGTATCGCCACCTAGTGGCCGCTTAGCTGTAGCTGCATCTGCGGTCGCATTTGAATTCAAGACTCGCCTGGGTTTTTCAGTAGCCTTTGAGCCCCAGAGAGTTGTATAGGGATTGAAGGGCAAGTGGGGGGTTCCTGAACTGAGGTGCAAGGGGGCTGAGAATTTCCTAGTGTTCAAGTCATGCAAGCAAGGGGAAGGTGAATTGTGTTATGGTGTTACAGGTTGGGGGGGTGGGTCCCACCAGTTTCATTTAGGGCAGCAAAACATCACAAGACTAAGGACTTTGAAGTGAAAACATCTGAACTTGAAACCAGACTTTGGCACTGACTAACCATATGACTTTAAGAAAATTACATATCAGTCTTCTTATCTGTAAACTAGATAGTAATACCTACCTCATAGGTTTTCTGTGAGGATTAATTGAGACATTTACATTAGAACAGTACCTGGTACGTAACAAGGGGTCAACCAAAATGCTGCCATTATCTCCACATGGTTACTGTCAGAATCTGAAGTGCTGTGCGCTGACTCTTCATTGGACAGCGCCTCCTTGCATCAGAACTTGCATGTATTTGGGGACTCTTCCCCAACACATGGATCTTGCCACTTAGAAAACTTTAGAAGCAATCCATTTCTTTATTCCATTAGTTATTAGTACTTCTTTCAGAAAACCCATGTATTGTCATTTTAGAGTAAGCTTGAAATTCTGTGTGGCAATTTCTGCATTCAGAAAGGGTGAGTGGGGTGGATCTGGAACTTGGCCGTCAGAGCAGAGGCAGACCTGGCCCCTGCCCCCAAGGAGCCCACTTTTTACCCAGCTAAGATGCCATACAGACAGGATGTAGCTGGAGACATCGCATTGGAACTTGAGTAATTCTGGAGCATGAGAGTCTGGCAGCTTATTGAAAATGTGGGGAAAGGGGCAAATCCTGAAAATGGGAAGTGCACCATCCGCAGCAGTCTCTGGAATGCTTTGGTTATGTTTTATTTCTATTTGAAAGCCTTTTGCATTTTATTTGTAAACATTTCATTCATTCTTTCAGAAAATATTTATGTGCCAGGAACTGCTCTAGTCACTGGAAATACGTAGTTGTAAACAAAGTCCTTGACCTCCTGGAGCTACAGCCTAATGGGGGAGACTGACAATAAACAGACCAACAGATTAAAGTGGAATATTCGGCAGTGATAAGTGCTTTGAGGAAAATGAAGCAGAGTAAGGAGAAAGCGTGACAGAGGCTGAGTGGATACCTTAAATAGGAAGGTCAAGGAAGGCATCCTACGGCCGTGTGTTTGGGCAGAGACCTCACTGAAGATGAGGAGTGAGCCCTACATGTATTTGAGTGAAAAGCATAGCAAGCAGAGGTAACAGCCAGTGCAAAGTCCCTGACGCAAGAGAGAGCTTAGTCTATTGATGGCCCCAAGGAAGCCTGTGTGCCTGGAAGGACAGAAGCCAGAGGGTGAATGAGGGTGAAGTTGGTGAGGCGGCCAGGGCAGGATGACTGACATCTGGTCATCACAGTCTTGTTTCAGTCATCAAACTATTTCACAGTGATTGCTGTGTTACAATCGAGTCAACTACTGTGTTTACAAAATCCTGCATTTTACTGGACACTGTAACTCATAGTAGTAAACTGAGCATAGTTTGAGAACAACCCAGGAAACTTTGCAAAGTGTACCTGTCGGAGCCTCCCAAAGACTTACTGAGTAAGACAAAGTGACAGGCGTTCTGGCAGGTGTATTTGGAATGATGTTCCCAGGAGATTCTGATAGGCAACTCTAATCAAACCTTGTAAAGAGCTAATAAAAGTTGTTACTTTAAATTCTCTTTTATTCTCCTAGTCTCCAAGGACTTTGTCTCCCACTCCATCAGCAGAAGTAAGTACCAATTTTGAAAATCATAATAGATGGACTCTGGCAGTTGCTTGGAACTTTCTTTGGAAAACAACGTAACACGAAAGAACAGAATAACTGTCTGCAAGACTACAATGAGTGTAGGGTGTACTTAGCGCAGTAAGCTTTTCTTAAAAATGGAGCCAAGAGGGTAAAAATAGCCTTCCAACGGATCTGAGCCTGCACAGCTAAGTGGTAGGAAAGTCTTTGCAGTGAGAGAAGCCACTTGCCCAATGTAGGGCTCTCTTCCCTCATCTATAATTAATTGATCTGCATTGACCAAGTGTGGTCATGGTGAGCCACCTCCACAGGAGGCCAGTTCTTCAGGTGTATAACCAATAGTCTGGTCCTGAAGCCATGCAGCTTTCTGAATATTCATTATAAACCTGGGCAGATCATTGGGAATCTCGAGCTGGAGAGAGTAAAAACTCTGTAGTGTTTTGATGCTTTATGGCTGAGTGCTATGAATAATTTCTATTAGTATTCTGATATTTGTGACTAAGGTTATGAAGAATGAACTTCTAATCTTGACCACTTGCAAGGCTGAAGCACATCATTTGGGAACTTTTGTCATTTTGTTGTGGTGGTTATTTCTCATACTAGCCAACTAAGATCAAACCAAAGCTACTTTGCCATTTGCTCCCAAATTCCCCAAAGCCATGGTTACTGGGATTTTTAATTTAGTCATTATTCACACATTCTTTCAAACTTGTATTTTTGTTGTGCTAGTAGAAACTTCATAGGAAAACAAACTCCTAAAATGTAAAACATTCTTTATACTCTTCCGATTCTTTTAACAGTTTTATATTGTGTGTGTTTGTATGTGTTTTTACTTAATGCTTAATATATTCTTTTCTAGGTTTGGACATAGGTGACATCTTAATGGCACGATTATATTCTGTTGAATTGATAGGTCATAAATTGCTTAACTATTTCCCATTCGTTGAGCATGTAGTGTAAATTTTTGCCTTCATGAATGGAAGTAATATAAATACCTTTGAATAAATTATTCCCTTTAAATACCATTTTTAGTTATTTCTTTGGAATATGTTCCCCAAAGTGGGAAATAGAACTAGTAGGTTTAAGACTTGTTCTCCAGGAGAATCCATTTAAAATGTCTCTAGATGGATGTTATGATCTGAGCATGCTCTGCCCGCCCTAACTACCTGTCCACACAGCTCTCTTACCTCCTTGGAACCTCGGTTTCTTCCTTAGTGGAGAAGGGAGTCAATGGCGTGTGTCCACCTGCTTTTTTATCACACAGATCTGATGAAATGCTGTAGGTGAGCACATTGTAAAACTGAGCCCCACTATATAACAGGGGCCCTTGGAATTACCACCTCTTTTCATATCGTATTAGTCAATGCAAGTACTGCAGGTTTTGAACAAAATGCATCCACTACTGAATGCTCATTATACACATATTTGAGGAATATGGCCCTAAACAAAAAATGCAGAAACAGGTAGACACTATAGTTCTTGGCAAATTTTCTGGAACTTGGTTTCACTTGGAAATGATGGTCGCCTGAATGTGTGCTTTGTGCTTACGCCTTCCCGTGCTTCATTTCCAGGGGTACCAGGATGCTCGGGATCGGGTGATCCACCGGTCCACCAGCCAGGGTTCCATCAACTCCCCTGTATACAGCCGCCACAGTTACACTCCAACCACCTCGCGTTCTCCCCAGCACTTCCACAGGCCTGGTAAGGGCAACTGTTTGTGGGGTTCACTCTATATAATAATCTGTCTTTCCATGTGATTTTTTTTCCCCACCCCTGATAGTGTATTGAAAAATCTGGCTGCTAATTATTTCTACCCCTTCTCCAGGAGAAAAAAAAAGAAAACTGACATCCAACTATATTCTGTATTATATTTTTTCTTTAAATATCAGTCATTTTATAGTTATGTTCATTATGAATTATTAAATAATTACATTTGGACAGTGAACTATTAGAAGATTTTTTTTAGACTATGAGACTTGAAATGAAGATCCCCAAGAGAAATCCCTTATTGAGTAACAGAGTGTTACAGAACCTGCATGGTTAAACACCTGCTAGGAGGCTCCAGAGTTGTACCAGACAATGTTTAAGATCCCTTCCAATCCTAAGCTCTCGAATCAGACTTAGAAGACGTGAAAAACATCAGGGATGTACTGCAATAGAGAATATCGAATAGTAGTGGGCTTCAGTTAAACTTTATCTGCACAGAATTTAGTCCCTATTGGCGTTAGAGGGAGTCTCATATGTGGAATACAGGAATAGACATCCCAGCACAGATGCAAGTTTCCCTGAGAAATGGATTCATAAAGGAAGATTTGGGCCTTCTGAGCAGACATAGTGGTGGTTATATGCATCTGTGAAGATTTCTTTTTAAGCTTCTTGCTTCTGGACAGTCTGAGAACATACCCATTTATATTTTAGCTATTTTGTAAAATGTGCAAGAGATGAAACCAAAGGGAATGAACAGAATGTAGAAAGGCTGCAATCTTCTCTTTCAAGTCAAAGGTTTAGTGCTGGTAGAGGATTGAATTCTTACTATTGGATCCTCCAGTAACATATAGCTTTCTCTGGACTCATAAATATTTACTCAGTATTTGATGAGTTATGTTAAGTGAAATTTTCAGGAAATTTCTTCCTTTTGTGGTGTGCAACCATATTCATTTTTATTGATGGTCTGGATTTAAGCTCTTGTCTGAGCGATGAGAAATCCTTTCTGCTGCCACCCCTGCATTTGTGCCTAATCTGAGGTCACTGAGCTTTCAGCTGTGGCATTGTCAGAGGGGCATGGGATAAGGGGGAAGTTGTTGGCTCAGAGACCCCTGAGCAGAGGGGAGCAGTCAGCCAGGGATGCTTCTTCCCCAGAGGTCATGTCCTTATTGAGCACCAGAAAGTTTGCATCTGTTCCAATCATAGTTCTGTTTCCAGCAGCCACTGGAACATTCCCTATTCTAAGCGTTTCTCCTTCTCTCACAATATATGACATATATGTGTGATGCTGATTATTAGTGTTTATAATTTAATTTTAGGTCTACCCTTCTAAGTGAAGCTGTTTAGATTCTGTCATTATGGCTGATATAGAAAACCCCAAATTATCCACTCCCTAAACTCTAGACCCCAGATGACGATTCAAATCCCCTAGGCCTGGGTTTGGTTTCAGTGGTCCATTCTTCTACTGAGAATACTGTTTCCAGTTCCCCAGTGCTAGCACTGCACACTTCTCAGGATCGTAGTAGCCCTTTGCTACCCAAGAAACATAAACAGAGTTTCCTTCTAATAGGCAAGAGTAAAATTAAGCCTCTAATGGGAGAAGTGTGCAGCTTGAAAAGAGAATCTAACCGTTAACATATAAGTACATCTCAAGTTTCTTGAGATGATCATCATTTTTTTGGCCTGTGTTTCAAAGGGTTCTGTTTTGTCAGGTGTCTCAGAACAAAACAAAAACCCAGCTGCTATTGAGTCCTCGGCACTGTGCCCGGTTCTGGCTCCACGACAGCTGGCGCCATCCTGACAGGGGTGTTCCCGGTCCCCTTCCTGCTCACTAAAGCCATTTATTCTCAGGGACTGAGTCTGTCCCAACCTCAGCCTATTTGCTGAACCCTCACCAGGTGCATTCTTAACCCTTTTCCTTCCTCCTCTCAGACTCCTGATTAACGTTCGTTCTTTCTTTTTCCTTGGAACCAAGATGCTTTCCCTGCTCCTGTGTTAATTTCTGCTCTTCTTTTCTGTTTCCCCCGCCCTGCCCCGACTTGCCGCGCAGAGCTGCTGTCTCCTGGTGTGCAGAGCTTGTGCTACCTGCGCACCAGCAGCCTCAGCTCCACCCACAGCGACTCCCGCCCCAACTCCCCCTTCCGACACCACTTCATCCCCCATATCGCAGGTAAGGAGGCAGGCTTCCCCAGCAGCACCCTGCATAGTGGAGATTTATTAGCGCCCGCAAAGGCTAATAAGGTGCATCTCCAAGAGTCAGCGCCCAGCTTTGGGCCTCGCAGCATGCCTGCCATGTGTCATGAATACACCCAGCAGGGCCTTAGAACTGGCATAGCATCTCTCGGTAGGAGAAATATGTCACCTCTAAGGGCTCTAGAAGAAAGAAACAGGAAGTATGTGTAAGATGACGAGATTTATTACCTACTGCCAAGAGCCGTATATATTATTATTTTGTTTTTGTATGCGTCAAAAGCAAAATATAATATGTAGCTGGGTTTTCTCCTGGTCTCACTAAGTGATATATCTCAGCAAAATACCAACAGTATTTAACAACAAATAGCCAAAAGTTGTTTTCCTGGTGATAAGCCACTTAACAATATTAGCAAATTTGGGCAGTATAGAAAGACCCATGGCAACAGAGGGATCTGTTAATTGTTTGGCATGTACCTTAAATTCCTCTCTTTGAGCCAGCTCTTAAAGCAGTCTTCTCTTGAGCTATCCTGATTTGCACATGATGGAGAAGAGGGGCTTGCCTTCTGTTTTCTGGTCCCTTTGTGGAACAAGTAATTATTCTGCCCTACATTTTGCCCCAGGCCCTTTATGGCATTCCCAGTGTTTTCCTCATTGTCCGTGGTGCTTCTGTAGCAGTTCTCCATGTGTTGGGGGAGCCAAGAGCCCTAAAGTGGTTATGAAGGGGCCAGAATTCAAAATATAAGTACACACGTCCAGGAGGGATGCTATCATTTTCCTTCGTCTTGATTTGAACCAAATTAACCAATGAAAAGAGCTGAGGGGAGGGAGCAGAAGGCAAGCACAGATGTTGCCCTGGGTCTTAAAACAGTCCTGAAGGATCCCACGGGGCGCCCCCGGTGCTCCTGTCAAATAGCCCAGATGTTGCTCTAGTTTATGGAACTTCCATTTGCAGTCTGCCCAAGCTACTTTCTTTTTGCTCACTTTGATTTTTGAGCAACTGAGGCCTAAAAAATAGATGCACTGCACTCATCAGTATGCAGTTATTTGATAAATGTGCTATTTCAGCATTTTTATAGTATGAAAATAATATTGCTGGCACACTTACTAAAGACACACACAGCAAAGAGATCAGTCTTTTTCAGTAAGTGCAGCACTTTCTAAAATTCTTGACAGATTATTTAAATTTATCATTGCTAATTAGTATCTTGGGGGGAAACATTTATTGTCTAAATTTCAAGATGATGTTTTAGAAGATGTTTATAAAACCATAAGAAATTGTTGGAAAAAAAAAAACTTCAGATGTGTATTTTAAAGAGACTTTAATATGGAAGCCCTTGGCCAAAAGAAGATGTTTTTGATTTGCTGATTTGTTTCTAATATGCAAGAGAAAATACATTTTTAATTCATTAAAATGTAAACTTCCACATTTGGTTCTTCTATGTTTCCTCTGTCAGAAAAGATACTTTTTTGTAGGAAGAAAAAATGTCTTATACCCTGTGGAGTCCTACAGAGTTTATAGAGATAACACCTTAAAAGGCGCAGTGACAACAGTAGCTTGTGTCGGTGAGAAGCCATTTTCTCCCCTTTCCACAGAAAGCCAAAGATACTGTAGCCCTGGGCTGGAATATCATCTTTGTCGCTTGCCAGCTGTGTGACCTGGGGCGGTTTCAATGACCTTCTGGGTGTCACCTTCCTGAAATGGAGGATCCCTGCTCCTGGGCTGCTAGGGCTGTGGGAGGTGAAGCATCTGTGGTGCCCCTAAGGTGCTGTGATGGAGCCATTGCGTTGGCTCCTCACAGCAGCCCCTGAAATAGGCTGAGGAGGGAGCTGAGGAGCTGAGGCCCAGGGTGAGGGACCTGACAGGAGCTCCCGCCTAGGAAGTGGCAGTGCCTGGACTACAACCCAGACATGCCACAGGTCCCTACAAGCACTCGCTTATAGTAGGTGCATGTGCTTGTGGTACAATATATGGTGAAGTTTAATTTTTAAAGCAAACGTTTACCTTCTATCTCTTCTTAACGGGAAAATCGCCCTCTTTTTTGAGGTTCAAACAGCTACTTGGAATCATTTAAATTACAAAAATGTTTTTATTTTGAAGAGAAATATCAAATGGTTATGAAAATTACAGAACCTCAGTGTGCCTAAATGGTGCTTTATTAAAAATACAGTTAGGCATACTTTTGTCTATCATACTTTTTGAAGTTTTTAACATGGTCAAATATTACAGGTTTAAATTATAAAAAGAATTAGGCTAAGAGGAATTAGTATGACCGTGAACTCTCACTTTTAAAAAACATCTAATAGACTCTCTCCTGTTTTCCTTTTACTGTGCATATGCCTATGCTTTGTCCATGTGACATGGATTATATACTTCAAATACATAAGATAATGTACATAACAGTACATGCTTAGTTTTTTAAGTCAGGTGAACTTTTTGCTAAACTAAAAAGTAAATCGAGGAGAGCTTGTGCAGTAAAGATATTGCTGTAAAAGCAGAATACATTTGAATGGCTATATGCAGATTCTCCAAGGAATTCCTTCTTGGTTATATTGGAAAACATGCTGCCATTAATGTGGAAGGCCTTTCCAGCACTTGGAGATTTCAGCTCGGAGGAAGCTTATGGACATTTGAGAAACACTTCTAAGACCTCTTTAAAGTGGGGCAACGTCTCCAGGGTTTTCTGTGGCCCGTCATCTGAACATTTGCTTTTTATCTCTAGAGCTGGTCTTGTGACCTTGGAGTAGTTATTTTTAAAATGACTGCAAGCTGGGGAGCTTGAGGACCCCACTGAAGGATGTCCATCTCAGGAATGTGCAGCAAGACCACTTCCTGGTCCTTATTTCTGAGGCTGGTCGGGCCCAGGCCCCCAGGGTGCATTGGGCTGAGGGCACATGCTTGGGTGTAAAGCTGAGATGCACATCACAGGGCTGTCTCTTTACTTCATTTGCTTCTCCTCCATTTTCCACAAGGTTCATCATTCAAGTGTGTTTTTTTATTTCTGTTCTCTGACCTTCTTTGCAGCCTCATTCTATGTTGGTATGTGGTTTTGGGGCCATTTGGTCAAGTGCATGCCTAGAGATTTGGAAAAAAACTTTTTCATTTTGATTTTAGCTTTGTTTCGTGTCATGTTTGCTGAGTTTCTCTTCCTTCCCCTTTGAAATACTGTTCAATATTACATTCTGAGACCATGAAGTATAAATTAGATTTCGTGCAGGAGGGCTACCTATATTAAGTCTCTTTAAATAGAATCTTCTCTGTTTTGCCAGAGATATGAGTTGCAATGATTGAAATATATATTTGGCATTTGCTAAAGAAAACCATAGCTCTTATTGAAGTTTTAGACAAGAGCTGCTAATTTTAAAATTCTGTCATGAAATTCTAGATGCTGCCAATGTTAAAGTTCCCTCAAGATATCTACTTCCATTTTGGAAGTCAAACACTTAGAGTCCAGACAGCTAAACAGTCCTCCAGAAGGTTCCTATAGCAGACAAATGCACAGCCATTTCTATTCATTTGTCATAGAACTGATCACATAGATCCCTGGTACCAAAGAGAAGGAAATTGAGGACAAATCATTTGAAGTCATTAAGTACAGTGAGACTCCTGTAACTGTGATTGAATGATCTCCCAGGGAATAAAATATTGCCTTTCGTTAGGCTGACAAGGAAGGAGCTAAGTAATTCATTTGAATGATAGCTTCTTGCCACAATAGTTAACATCACTAACCACTTAGGGTAGCCTGATATGAAGACAAATGTAAAGGTACGAAACAACTCAACACAATGGCTCGGGGTGTGATATATAATACACTCATATTATTTTAAAATAAGGTCTTATTTTGGGCTGAGAAGTAATAACAACAACAGTACCTTCCATATATGATATTTCATCTGATGCCTTGTATGTTACTTTGCCTAGATAATGAACTTAATGCACAAAACAATTTTAGGGCCTTTATCAGTTATTTTCTGTCAGGATAGGGTTGAAAGTTTTATCACTTATGAAAAGAAGGATGTTTAAGTTAGAAGAGGGAGAGAGACCTCAATCTGAGAATTTTTCTTTTGTTTTTAAAAGGACCCAAAAATTTAATGGCTTTGGTATTTCAAGGGCTAAGATTTTGGTACCTGGCAACATTATCTGTTCCCAGACCCTATTTCCCAATGAGCTGTTGTGATGTGTGGAAATCAGATTGTACACTCACCAAGATAGGTGTGTTTCTCAGTATCTCTTCACCTGGCCTTTTAAAAGGTTTTGTGGGAAGTTTTAAATGATTATAGGAGTCCATCTACTTACACAGACTCAGATATACTGGGTTTTCCTAGCAACTAGAAAGGACAATGGTTGCTGATGATAACCAAAGAGAGAAATGCACACCCAACAGGTGGCAGCTTTCAGCAGAATTCAGATGCCTACTCTGTAGTGGTAGAGTCTTCAACCATATCAGAGAAGTGATGGGCTTCTCCTGCCACTCTCCAACAGAGGATCTCATTGACAGAAAGATTTTAATACCTAGGCAAATGTCTAGTAACCTTAATCCTCTGTGTCCCACATAAACAGATACTTTTCTGTGTTCATGACACTGGCTAATAATTATCAAAACAAATTTCGTGGCATTTCATCTGAGTGGGTGTTAAGACCAAAAGCTGTGAGAATATTTCCCAGAAATATCTGATGTTCTAAAAGTGCAGAAGGGTTGAGGGTGAAGGATTAGGGCAGGGAGCAGTGTGGTTCAGTAGTCGCAGCCAGAGCTCAGGATACCCACGGAGAGTCTTCAAAAGACAGTCTCAAATAAAGCAAGAAAGTTGAGATGCTCTAGATTTCCTTTTGAGAATAGCCCACAGGATTATCCTGTTTTTCAGTGATGGGTTTCTCTTATGAATAATTTCTAGGACTTATAGGAGTAAGGAATGCTTCTGAAGGTAAAACAATTAGTTTGGAGTTTCAAGGATCAACTCTAACGGGAAAGTTATAAAAAGGCCATCAAAGAGATTTGAGAAAGATGATGGTTAATCCTAGAGTGGTGCTTGTTAAATTAGGGCAGTAAGTAGCTGTGGCTATACTTAGTTGGTCTATTTCAATCATTCATTCACAGACATTTACTAAGCACTTACTTTTGACCAGGCACTATCCTGGGCACTGGCAAGAATGAGACCTAGTTCCTATTAAGGCTTAGGCTTATATGGGATTTCCTCCTAAATGTGACCCATGTTCTCTCATCCCCTGCTTGCCTCTACCTGTGTTTTTCATACTAACTTTTCCAGACATGAGCTAGTTATTTCTCTTTAGGAGAGTGATGGAAAATGAGAGATACTTTTTTAATTAGCTCTATAATAGGTCAGCAGTTTGGGGTAAAGCATCATAATTTTTCAGTAGCTAATATCTGACTTAAATAGGAAAAGCAATATGATAACATTTTGGGAGCTGGATGCTAACCTGACTCTTGGGAGAAAAGACAAAGTTTCGGCATACCATAATTGAAAGCTTGGAATCTAAATTTGAGGCAATAACAAATTCAGAACCCAAATTTGGACTATCTTGCAGTTCATTTGGTACAAATCTATGTACTGTTTAATTAAATATATATATTAAAACTCTAGGGGTATGGATGTGGCTCAAGCAGTTGAGCACCTGCTTCCCATTTGGGAAGTCCCGGGTTCGGTTCCCGGTGCCTCCTGAAAAAAACAAAACAACAACAAGCAAACAAACGAAAAAACCAACTCAGCCAACGTGGCTCAGTGGTTACGCGCCGGCTTCCCACATACAAGTTCCTGGGTTCAATCCCCAGCCCCAGTACCTCAAAAAAAAAAAAACCTCTATTACACATGTTATTTTAAAACTCTAGCAATTGGAATCTTTCATCCTTTGCTGGCCAGATACACAACCGTTTGACTTGAAATTGGCTAGCGCTCTGTTTTTCTGAAGACCTATGATTTATTTAAAACAAATAAATTGGACTTCACCAAAATTAAAATCTTTTGGACTTCAAAGGACCACCAAAAAAGTGAAAAGACAACCGAGAGAATGGGAGGAAAAAGTTGCAAATCACATTTCTGATAAGTGATTTATATCCAGTAAATATAAAGAACCCTTACAACTCAATAATAAAATTAATAGCATTACTAATTCATTAGCTTTCAACAGCCTAGATCTCCTGGTATATTCTTGGGACATAATATGTGTTCCTAGGACAATTTAGGGCAGTAACCGATCCCATTCCCATTTTGCGCAAGCCTCCGGTTATCCCTGTAATTCTCCTGGTCCAAAGGGAGAGAAGCTGGCCCCAGCTCTCCTCTCCAGCCTCCTCCCCACACCCTCCTCCCAGAGCATCCAGCCACATGCAGCCCAGCCACAGCGGCCAGTCCCATTGCTTCCACACCTCCTTTCTCATGATGGTCTAGCCCTCTGGAATGCCTGTCTTCCCACCCTCTTCCCACCCACCTGCCTGTGAACTTACTCTTCCATGCCCATCTCAGGTCTAACATCATTTCTCTGTAGCTTTTCTGCAGAATCAATTGCTCCTTCATCTGAGTTTCATAACGTTTTACATACACCTCTGAGAACCAGCTACATGGTATCATTGTTATTCTTCTTACCTCTCTCTCCTTTGGTGGACCCTGAGTTCTTTGGAGATTGGGACTCTATCTCATTCATACGTATCGGTAGTAGCTCAGTGCCTGGCCACAAGAGGTGTTCAGTAAATGTTTCATTGATGAATTATTAGACTGGGTGGAGCCTCATCTTTGAAGAGAAAGGTGGAGAGATGTATAAGTGGTTCCAAAATACCTAGCAGAAAAGAGTCTGACTCTCAAGTGTTTCAAATCTAGAAAGCAGAAACATCTACTGCGAAAGAGTCATTTTGTATTGCTAAGGAGAAGGATTCAGTGAGCACACGGGTTCCCAGATTTAGCCTTCAGTCCAGAGAGTTACATGCCCACTGCCAGCCACGGCCCTCCTGCCTGGAAGTGATTGTATTTGGGTTTGCATAACCAACCCCTTTACATGCTTGTGATTTAGCCATTTGACAACTGATCCTGAATCATTGGCAAGTGACTCCATTCCTCTGATTATACTTTCCATCTAATGAGTTTGCTGCTAGCTCACAGCCTTCAACCGCATGCCATTGGAATGACGCATCTTACTGCCAGCTGCTTTTAACCTAGTTAAACTCATGAACTCAAATCTCTGTTGGAAAACTAAACCTGATGTCATACCTTTGCCAGCCAAGTTGATAAATTGATTTTTGTTTCTTTCATTTCTCCTTTCCGATGTACCTCCTTCCAGTTTGTTGTTTTGAATTTTGTTATGCTTGCTTTGTTTTCTTTGTTGCTCTCTCTCTCATTTTGTTTTCTCCATTCTTCTCATTGGAGGCAATGAGCCGTCCAGCGGCCGGAACTCCCCTCTCCCTTACCGGCCAGACAGCCGCCCTCTAACTCCAACTTACGCTCAGGCCCCTAAACATTTCCATGTTCCAGGTAGGAGCTGACACAGTCTGTATCTTGGTGTTCTGTCACAGTGTAGAATGTAGCCCGTAACCTCTGTCTCGTCTCCATTTCTCATGCTCTTTTAATTGGGATGCACACAGTTGACAAACCCTAAATTGCAGGATCTGACCCAGAGGGCCTTTCAAAGAGTTTTGTATGTGAAATGCCAAGATTGTATTGAAGATTTAAGTTTTCTCCTACATATTTTTGGAGGGCGTGGAGGACAAGAGGTGACAGAATGGGGTTGGGTTGTTTTTGTGTGGGTTTTTTTTTATTTTTTTTCCAAACTAAAATTTTAGTTTTACCTTTAGATCACTGCCTTCTAAGAGGTCTCTCTGTGGTTTGGTGTCATTGACTGTTTATCACAATGACAATCTAATTATCTTCTTATCCTGAAGGATGAACCACAGTGTCACCTGAGCGTACTTTTATATCTCCTACCTGTCTCCAATGTGGAGACTGTTTCTATGGGCTTTTCTTTTCAGAGAGGTGTCAGATTGGATCAATGGGTGACCTTTCTGCAGTGTATTCCTAACCCACCACCTTCATAGCCCACAAAGGTATCTTGCAATTTAGGCTTGGTGCCGCAGGCTTCGCTCTAGCAGTCACAAGCGTTCGCTGTCACAGCACAGATAGTAATTTACCATCAGGACCTGGAAGAATCAGAACCCATCAGTTTCTTACTGTTTAGAGCCAGCTCAATTAGTAAAGGAAGAATTGGCCATCACGGAAGCCACGATTATTTTTCCATCAGAAGTACATTGTTTTGCTTCTTTTAGCTACTGAAAGTAGTTTAATAAATTACCCATTATGTTAGCGTTAGTTTACATATTTGGAATCTGTAATCACTTTTTCTTATACATTCTAAACCAACCTAATTAAACTGAGGAAAATTCAATAAGATTCAAACCACGATAGGTTAGACAATACGGCCCTGGTTTTGGACTGCTTTTTTTTTCTTTTACTTTTTTTTTTTTTTTCCTTAAATTCATTGAAGATTGAAAATGTGTTCTACATTTGTGATTTTTTTTTTTTTTTTTTTCATTAAGAATGCCCCACCAAGACAGTTTCCAAGATTCTGGGGAAACAGAAACCTTTTGAAATTTCCTGAGTATTCGCAGTTGAAGTGAAATGGTGGCATGATCAAATGGGGTTCTATATGACTATATGAATAGGATTTGGCATCTCTTTTCTTTTTCTTTCTGCATTTTTGTTTTAATTTGGCCCACACGAGTTAGGATTTGTTGAGCATCCTGTTAGCAGTTCGAACTACCATGTGCATAAAAAGTGTTTCTATGTTTTTAAAAGATACACTTAATTTTACTACATTGCTTTCCATTATCCCACTCATTTAGTTGAAAAGTAAATTGAGCCACTGGTATTTACTGGGAGCTCAATTTCTAGACAGTAGCAATTTGGGGATTTTCCCCAAACTGGTTATGTCTTCTTCACCATTAGAGTACCTCACTGCTCGCATTTCTTCCCGTTTTTAATTGCACTTTTGATGAAGTGTGTATTTGAAATCTGTATATCTTTACAATGTATTACAAAAGATTCCATATCACTTGTCTGTAGTAATTCACTCATTTCTGTAATTTTTTTCCTCTAATAAACTCAATCTTTGTAATACAGAAGTTAACTTCCGGGTTATTTTTGTTCAAGAATCTTCAGTTTGGTTTACCCCTTGATTGATCTGTTTTTCCCATCACTGACCTGGTTCCCATAATTACATACTTTTGCTTTTCATTTCCACAGATCAAGGGATCAACATTTACCGAAAACCACCCATCTACAAACAGCATGGTAAAACCCGCTTTCCTCCACACAGCTTTTAAGTCACAGAGTCAGCCGAACTTCACCTCTTTGTTGTCCTCTGAAGGGCTTACCTGCTGCTGCTTTTGAGAATCAAACTGGGGCACCCAGCGTGTCAGGCCTTTATGGTTCCCTAAGATGCAAAAGTTTTGAAATTGGTTTTTCTGGATGGAGAGCACTTAGCTCGGTTAGGTAGCTTCTAGCTTGTTTCTGAGCCCCTGAAACCATGTATCATTCCCTTTGCAGAGAAAGGGAAGTACTGGTCAGACAACTCACATCCTAACAAGCTGTTTGCTGTCATCAAATAATTTAACCGACCTCTATAATAATTTTGAAGAGGTTGCAGCTAGTTTGACTAATTAAAACCAATGAAAGTCAGCCACCTAGAAAAACTAATTTGACTAATCCTACATTGACTTGGCTTTCTTATGGGGTGTGCAGACATCTCGCCCTGCAGTGGAGAGACAGAGCAAGCTGAGACAGGAGTCCTGGCCCTGATCTCAGCTCCTCGTCTAAATAGCTCCGTGACGTCAACGTCATCTTTTTGTGCCTCCGTTTTCTGATCGTAAATACCGATGAGTTAGACCAGTTCATCTCTGAACTTCCTGCCAACTTAGCATCACTGAAGTGGATTTATAATTAATGGTGTTTTCTTTCTCTGGGAACATAGAATTTTTAAACTGAGGAAATCACATTATTTTATGTAAATCACATTTTCCTCCACCATTATTAGACCTCAGGGCTCAGTCTACCATATATCTTTGTGAATGGATAGAAAGCCAAGACTGGTCTTCAGGTGATTCTATAAAAGTATGCACAAATTGTGCCTGGAAATTTGAAGGCTGCCTTTAGAACCCAGTTGTCATTAATGAATCCTAAAGGATTAGTATGACATAGAAATAAAGTTGAAGATATACAAGGAAAAACATTTAGGCCAAAATTTTAGAGAGAAAAAAAGAGAATGGATGTATTGTAATGTTTCTAGTACTATCTTGATTTTTTTCATCTCTTTTTTTTTTTTAAGGTTTTTACACCATGTGCTTGCTTTTTTAAGTTTGTTAACATTGTTTTTATTTGTTTTTTTATGGTTTAATGTCTTCCCACCCACTCATTAACATGTGAATGTTTAACTACTGACTTCACCAATTCTAATGCGTAAGTACTGTTTAAAGTCATGCTTTTTTTAAAATTTATGAGTAAGGTTCCCAGAGGGTTTTTTTTTTTTTAATCAATTTAGAGACTTTTAATATACTAAAATCTGTAGGCCTTCATAGGTAAAACATCAAACTCAACATATAAAAAAAAAATCCATAGGCCCTGCCTCTGAAGAAAAATTATCAAATAATTAAGATTTAAGGAGATTGGATAATGTTCGATTATTTATTTGGAAGGGATTAACTGGTGCCCCTTCGAAAAATTCACTTTGAGTCTTTCATTTGAGTCTGTTATAATTTGAGTAGCACGGTCAGAGCAGCACGGCCCAAAGGACGCTCTGCAGAGGCACAGCTCCACGTGGTGGGAGTGGGTGTTATACCACAAAGGGTGCCTGAGCGCTGAGCATTTGGAAAACACTCCATTTGAATAGTCATGCCTGTGTTTTGTTATTTTTTTTAATGCAGAGCTTCTCAGTCTTTAATATTCTATCATGCTTTGTCCATCTTTAAGAAGGGAGTATGGTATGCAGTGTTTCCTAAACGGAAATTTTTTGCTCCTGAGATCAGTGTTCAGAGAAACACTGCTGCATGCCTGACTCAGACTTTAGCACTTGTTAGCAGGTGACTGTGGTCAAGTCACTTAAGCAAATTGAGACCCAAAGGGTTACTAAAAGATGGGAGAGTTGGAGCTGAAGATTCAAAAATTTATTTCCAAATTTTAAAAACTTGGGAGTCCAAGAAAAAAAAAACTTTAAAGCATTGTAAATATATTTTGAAATGTTTAGTAACATCCCAAAATTAGCCAGAATCAGAGACTGACCATTTAACCTGATTTGTTTTGCTCCGTCTCTATGATTAGACTTGAGGCCCGAGCCAGGGACTCCTCCTCTGAGTGTAGCCCTTAAGAACTGTTAGCTAACGGTTGGCATTTGTTGTTTCAAACTGGGATGACTGACTTGTATGTGCAGACCCTTGAACAAAACCGTGAGTGGCATGGCGAGCGAAAGTCCCGGGGCCATGCTGGATCTCTGCAAGCTGAAATTGGCTTGCTGCATTTCCACTTCTCCTAGGACACGCATACAGCACATGAGAATTAAAATGAATTGGACTATATACGTGACTTCTTGCCTAAAGAAACAAAGCCAGCCTGCCCTCTAGTGATTTGCAAGTACAGTCAAGTAACAGTAGTGTGCTTTTTAAATTAGCTCTTTAATTCAAGTTACTTATTTGAATTTCTAATTACTCTAGAAGAGTATTGTCCAATGGAAATTTCTATGTTGGAAATGTTCTATATCTATGATGTCCAGTACAGCAACCACTTACTTAATCACATGTGGCTACTGAGCACTTGAAAAGTGGCTAGTGCAACTAAGGAACTAAATTTATTAAATTTTACTTAATTTTAATTCATTTAAATTTAAATAGGCACCTGTAGTTAGTATTGAAAAGCAGAGCTATAAAACAAGTTTTTTCAGATGTAGAACAAAATGTAGAAGGAAGAGTTGAATTGTCACTAGGCACCACTGAATGGTGATCAACAGAGCCTTCTAGAGTTGAAAATTTTGCCAGAGAACACTGAAAGCGTGTAAGCGGAATAGGGTAGTACCACCTCTGCCTTGCAGACTGATAGCTGAGTCCCCCTGATTCCCACCAGATGCAGCTGCCTTGGCAGCCCAGAGCAAGTCTGCAGAAGATATCATCAAGTTTTCCAAGTTCCCAGCAGCCCAGGCTCCAGACCCCAGCGAGATACCAAAGATTGAGACAGACCACTGGCCTGGTCCCCCCTCACTTGCCGCCATAGGTATGCAACTGTCACAGCTAACCCAAACGGACAAAATTGATAGGGGATCTCAAAATGAAATTCTTAAAAATATGCAAGAAAATGTGTCCTATTGTAAAGAGTTTTTTTAAAAAAACTATGACCAAAATGTAGAAATAGGGGGGGCGGGGTGTGGAATGGTATTAATTTGTGTGCAAAAAGTGCTTAAAACTTACAAAAATGCATCCACCAGAGCCTTGCTCTAACCAAGCCTTCTGAGATAAAGAAATGGTCTAAAACTGATGGTTTCCTTGAACTCAAAGTTCTTGCCAAACCAGTAACCCTTTGCAATATATTTGAGTTAAAACCTCATGACAAGAACATAGCTCCTATAATTAGAGTCTAGAGGGCGAGTTTACTAAGAGAAGCGTGACTTTTTTCAGTTAAATTTGTTTTAGACTATTTCTGAGTTTTAGTTAAAATTCTCTTAACCACAAATCTTAACACTTACACACTTTCACTCTTCTTTCAAGATCACATTCTCAGCTTCTAAGAAGGGCTATTCCAGAAGTGGGTTTTCTGAAATATTACTCCCATGAATTTTTTGTCTGTTGTTTCCATGAATTCTGTGCTACAGTGTCACACTTGCGCAGTTTCATTCTTTGCTTTGAGCCACACATTTATGCTTTAGAATTGTGTCCATGTCTGCACTGTTTTGTCCATAGTAAAATCACTTGGCCTAAAAAGAGGTATTAGCAAACCCAGAAGCTAATACTGAAAGTTTACTGTGTCAGTTTTATGAGGATTTGACTACCTTATCACATTGCTGTTGGCAAGTTAAAAGGCCTTCAATTTTTCAAAATTTCCAGATTTTCTTCATCATGTCATTTTTATCAAGTTATTTTTGGAGTAACTTTTATAAGCAATATAAGTGGATTTGAGGGCAATTTAAATAGAAATAGTTGAAGGAAACTCCATCTCCTCAGCTCATTATTTGCAATTATTCTATAAATGACATTGACTTGAGGTATATCCAATTCTGAGAAACTTGTCTACGAGTTTCTATTAATGTAGACTATAGAGAGAAAAGTCATATTGACATTTATGATTTTAAGAACTAAGAATCAAATGTCAGCCTTTCTCCACGAATTCATGCTCTTGAGGAAGTTTTGGGGGCCCCTGAACCCCTGCTTTCAGTCATGTTGCCTAGTGTGGGGGTCCTAAAGCAACTGCATTTTTGGGGGGTGAGTTGAACTTGTTGAGGGAGAATTAAAATTTCGTTGTAAATCTATTATCACTAAATAGTTTAAAGCTCTTTTAGGTTTCAAGATGAGGGAAATTTGGGGTCAATTAGTCAAAATGATAAAAACTATGACTATTAGTTAAAGTTTATTTTGGTTAGATTAGCAGGCTTTCCTGTTTCCTCCCACAGCCAGATTAATCCAAACAACTTGAGGAAAAAAAAAAAAAAATTATCCTAACCTCCCCACTATTCAGACAGATTCCGCCTCTCTCTCCCTGTCTCCTCTTTTCCAGGAAGCTCAAATATTTTACATGATTAGCTCAATTTTACTAAAGTAAACACCTTTTTAGCTCTGTCTTTATTTACCTATCACTGTCTTTATTTACCTATCAGTATAAAACTCTTTTGTGGCCATTTTCTCAAGGATGAGCTGAAGGAAACATTAGAGACCCATTCTTTAAAAGAAAATGAAAAGCATGTTTTTGTAAAATAAATGTATTAAGGGTAAAAGACAGGGTAATCTTATGATAACAATTCTAAATATTCAGAAAAGCAAAAAATACAGTATTTTAAGCCTTGTCACAAGAGAGTGACTGTCTCCTCTATTTGATGTTACATAGATGAATTTGGAGTCCTCTCCTCTTGAAAATTGACCTCAGGGACATCAAAATAACATTTGTAGATGCCCTCCCCATTTATTTCAGTGAGCGCTGACCAGTGGTTGATGGGATAACTTAGACCAAAACCGCTTCCATCACAAAAGCAAGCCAAGGGCCAGTCAGCAGACAGTTGTTGGGAGGCCAACGCTCCTGCCTTCCTTGCATCTCACATTGAACTGGCTTGTCGAACCCGGTCCCTTTTCTCTAGAAACCAGACACTAGTGCAGAATTGGTGTTGGGTGCTTTTCCCCATGGCGTGTTCACTTTCAAATGCTAAAGATCACTGCTGACTTTGCCAGCCTAACAAATTGAGTCAGATGGACTAGTCCGTTAAGATTCCCTTGTCTCAAGGCTGATGTGAGAAGTTGTCTTTGCTGTGGAATTAGGAACTGATATGAGACGCAGATCTAGTGGCAGAGAGGAAGATGATGAAGAACTTCTGAGACGCCGGCAGCTTCAAGAAGAGCAATTAATGAAGGTTTGTCCTTAAACTACCTTGCTGCTGTCTTCACTTCAGTTCCATTTGAGCTATAATTTTTGAAAGACTGTTATGCGCAAGCTACCATGATGAGCAAGAGGTGGTCCCAGCCCTTGGAGTCTGCAGACGAGACAGGCGTCTAGTAACTGTAATGCAGAATGTTCAGTGACTCCTGTAGGAGATGCCATTGAGGCCAGAGGCCAAAGGGACGTGGAGTGTTTGGGCTTTTGCAAGGAGAGCAAGACTGTGTGTGGAGTGTGAGTGCAGGGGCGTGTGTTGGAAGGATGCTGATGGGCCAGGTGGACCCAAGGTGGGGTACAGATTGGATGAGAAGGGCAACCCTTCCCTCCCTTATCCAGGCTTTGCTGAAGGAATCCCCATGGGATGGAGCATTCCTCAAAGTCTTTCCCAGAGACTTGTAGGGCCTCGTATGGATTTCTGAGCCAGGAGGAAAGGGAAAAAAGGGACTGCCACCCTCGTCATATCCTCCCACCTATAGCCCAGGTCTACAGCATCCCAGAAGACCAAAAGAGGGTGACCAGTTCTAGCCTGGGGTGGAGGAAGTCAGGAAATTGTAAACTCTCCCACCAAGAAGGGACTGATGAAGTCCTTGAAATGACATTTTCCAGAAGATACTAATTCACATGGGGAAATGCTCTTGACATAAGTTGCATTTATACCATGATCCCAGTTGTGTATACCATGTGCATAGAAAATACTGGATGGATATAAATCTTCTTTCCTTCTGTATTTTTCAGGATCTGTACAATGAACATGTATTACTCTTTTTCTTGTTTTTAAACAAATCAATGCAATTTCTTTTTAAAGGTTACCATTCCCAGTGCCCCTTCCCCACATTAAAACTTTACACTCACTCACACGTACTCCCTGAAGTCACCTGCTGGCAGTTTGGGGGAAGGGAAAGGAGGGAGATCATTCTTCTGACATGGAACTTGGGAGGCTTGGGGAAATTAGCCTTGAAATTGCAAAGGCTGAAGGAGTTCAGGTTCTAAAACCTGACCTACCACTTGGGTTACCTACCACCAGGTTCAGGGGACCCCAGGCATCCAGGCCCCTCCAGAGTCATGAACTTCTTGCAGGATCTTCTAAAAAGAAACTGCAGTTCCATGAAACTCATTGCAGGCTATGCTTTCATTTCTCTTTTCTCTGTGAATAGCTCAACTCAGGTCTGGGACAGTTGATATTGAAAGAAGAGATGGAGAAGGAGAGTCGGGAAAGGTCATTGCTGTCAGCCAGTCGCTATGATTCTCCCATCCACTCAGGTAAGCAGCAGACCCATCTCCTTCCCCAGCCAGGAGCCAGCCCCCTCCTCTGAGGAGTCTGCCGTGACTGTTCCAAGAGAGGCAGGAACCATTTCTCCTGGAACTCATGGAGTGGTCTATGACAACGGGAGCCTGGGAAGCCCACTTCCTATCGACTTAGCGTATGAGCATGTTGTAGTTCTTCCTTAAATGTGTGTGTTCTTCTGCTGGAAAAGGTGGAGCCTTTGGGAGGATCTTAAGAACCATGAGAGATCAGTCTCCTTGTGCAAGGCCTGCCTTCCAGAACAATCCTCTCAGAGGGAAGCAGCAAAAAGGAGATTCTGAGAGAGAACACGACTTTTTTTTCTTTTCTTTTTTTTTT